>CAUYRH010163020.1:0-14919 GCA_963574655.1 Perodicticus potto | reverse complement strand
CACGAGAGATATAGAGATTTAGACATAATAACAAATATATTTTTGAGTGTGTCTCACAAAAAAAAAAAAAATATATATATATATATATATATATATATATATATATATATATATATATATATATATATATATATATATTTTGAGTCTCATTATGTCACCCTGGGTAGAGTGCCATGGCATCATGGCTCACAGCAACCTCCAAATCTTGGGCTTAAGCGATTCTCTTGCCTCAGCTTCCTGAGTAGCTGGGACTACAGGTGCCTGCCGCAATGCCTGGCTATTTTTTGTTGTTGTTGCAGTTGTATTATCGATTTTAGCTAGACCTGGCTGGGTTTGAACCTGCCAGCATCAGTGTATGTGGCCTGTGCCCTACCCACTGAACTACAGGTGTCACTCTAGATAAAATATTTTATTCAATTTTCCTTCTATCTTCGGAATTCAACCTTAAATCAAGGTATGGTTGGGGCATTGCAGAGAGCCACGGGCATGAACAAGGTCTCGCCAAACTGTGGGGATGATGTTGCCACACCTAGTGAATCCAGAAAACAGAACTCTGAGCCAAAGAAGATTGTCCCTGAGCTTTATTATCTTGTGGAGCTTGCCTTACTAGGTTTCAGACTTTTTTGAAAACTTCTTTCCTATGTTCCTTTTAAAATGGGAAGATATATCCTATGTCTGTTCCACTATTATAATTTGGAAGCACATAACTTGTTTCATTTCACAGGTTCATACGGGAAGAGGAATTTTGCCTCAGGATGAATCCTACATCTAATTTAAATGATATTTAGATGATAATTTGGAATTTAAGGTTGATGCTGAAATAAGTCAACTCCCTAGGGGTTGTTGGGATGTCATAAATGTATGTTGCATGTGAAGGCATGGATTTTGGAGGTCCTGGGTAGAATGCAATAGACTGAACATTTATGTACCCCAAAATTCATAGGTTGAAGTCCTAACCCCAAAGTGATGTTTTTAATAGATGAGAAGTTTGAGAGGTAATTAGGTCATTGGGGTAAGGCCCTCAAGATGCCTTAGTAGCCTTGTAAAAACTCCAGAGAGAGAGCACTCTCTCTTTCTTCCTGCTGGTTAAGGACACAGTGAGAAAATGCTGTCTATAAATCAGGAAATGAAGCCTCACCAGTGCCTGAATCGTGGACTTCCCAAACTCCAGAATTATGAGAAATAAATTTCTGTTGTATCTAAGCAACCCAATTCGTAGTAGCATGCTACGCTAGTCCAAGCTGACTATGGCATCTACTGTCGGCACTGAGGCTTATCATCCTTGAATTGTGTGTTCTGGTTGGACCCAATGCCATTGGAAAGATGTCTATATTGTGAAAACCTCATTGTTTTTGTTTTTTAAAATTTTATTGTTAATATGTGTACAACTATGAAGTGGGTCATTTGGAGGCTTTCTGGGGGTGCCAAGAGGTGGTTGTGGGGATATAATTGTGTATCAGGAACTGGGAACTCCCTGAAGAGCATGACTAACTCAGATTTTGGCTTGTCTGGCATCAGTACCTGAGGTCTCACCAGTCACTGACTTTGGGAAAGAGCTGACTCTTCAAGGAGGCTTGGTTCTTACAGGAGGGGAAAGAGAAGTAGTGGGAATAGTAGCAGGACCTAAACGAAGATATCAGAGTTCCAACTGTGGCTTCAATGTTAAGGTCTAGTTTCATTCCAGGAAAATGGCAAGGAATTCAAACAGGAGCTAAATAGGGGCAGAGTACTGGAATAGTAGGGAAAAGTAGGAGTGATATTTGGTCAATTTCAATTCAGTTAACATGGGATACCAATTATGCAGCAGAACATTAAACATTGACTCTTCCATATGAGGAAGTTCCAAAGCAGTTCAAGAAATCTATTTCAAAGACTATATGAGTCAACACTAAAAAATAACAATAAAATAGACTCTAATGATTTTAAGTAAGAGGGACTGATAGATTTAAAAGTTGTTAATATCACGGTCTTTCTTAATATAAAGTCACTTTCTTATATTGTTGATTCTCTATCAGAGAGGGGTTGTACTCCCAGCATTCACTGCAAGCAGGAACTCTGAATTACCACAGCCTTGAGAGAGGTTAGATCTGTGGAGCTGTTTCTATTAAGGGCCATTGGATGATGGATATTGTCAGCTTAGTGTATTGCATTTTCCAGGAAAGATAGAGTAGGACAATGATCTCTCCAGGCCACCTGGAAAGCCTAACAATGATAAACACCATGATAATTATGGTTTTGTATGTAGGTAAGTGCCTCAGTGTATACACTTTACATAACCTTCACAAGTTTCAATCAGGAATATAGCTTGGTGAGATGCTTTCTTAGAGTCATCTTGTTCTAATTCTGACACCTAAAGCTCAGGTTTTCTCTTCTGTCTCTTTTGCATAAACTACGATTTGCATAAACTATGATTCTGGTGATTTTACATTGATATTAGAAAACAAATAGTTAAGTTTCTCTCTATTCATTACACCTTTACTTTTGCACAATATTCTCTAGGTAAATTAGAAATAGTCACTGGAGGACACTAAAATACAAGTGACGATAACAAAATACAATTAAACCAATCTCTTGTACTTGGAGAACTGTTAATTAAAAAAAAAAAAAACCTCAGGATATCTTTAAAAGGTTTATACTGAGTATACTTTCCACGTATTTTTAGGGTGAGAAAAGATGATTTTGCAGTATATGCTAAATTACACGAATATTAACTGTATGAATTTATGTTACTTTTAAACTGCTTTCTTGGAAGAATAGACTGTATCCCACTTTAGAAGAGCCACTTAAAAAGAAATCCTATAATATTGCTTATAATTAAACTGTGTAGTTAAGGATTATCATTTCTCTGAGTTTATAATAATTAAGCATAGATCAAGTCTTAAATATTCCTTGTAGGCGTGATTCATATCTGATTTATTTATTTTTAAAAACCTCCCTGGCCTCAAAATACCTAGAGATAGTGCTTTAAATAGTACTAAATATTGATGAATAAAGTAAAAGAATGCATGCACTTAAAATAATTTAAATAAGTTACGTCATTCAGTGTATGACGTAACTTTGACTTTACCTTTTTTGCAATTTAGCTTTTTTGTGGGTGGTCCAAATTCCCTAGGGTTTTCAATATAGTTTAATTATATTTAAGCAGAGCTTTATCAGCTGTGATAAATATTACTTGAGATTAATACAAGGAACAAGATTGGTAACTTCATCATGACATATTTTAATTTTTTATGGATCTATCACATCACATAAAAATGTAAATATAAGGCAATTGAGAAAGCACACTATTAAAAAAGAACAAACTGGAACAGACTCACCAAAAAATGCTAAACTATTTTGGTGGATTTTGGTTTTGTTAAATTCTTAAATATGTTTGGCCTAACACATTTTCCTTTAATTCCCTTAATATACCCTGTGGATTTCTACAGAAATTTGAACCGTATGTTTCTAATTAATTTGTACTTAACTCATCAACATGTTTGGTAAGAATGATTTGAAGCACAAAGCCTCATGAACAGTTTTTGTGGGCTCTTTTATTTTAGTTAGTAAACAACTGGAACCTGAATCCAGAAATCTCGGGGTTTCATTTAATACTCAAATTCCATAAAGAATGAGAGAGTTCTTAACTGGATCAGGCACCCTTTGCCTTTGACAGTGCCTAGCTCCAAATCTTGCAGCTGGAAGGAATTATTTTGATAGTTCCCCCTATTTCTTGTCACTGTGGTTTTAGAGGATGTAATAAGCCTTTCATGGTGCAAAACTTGCTTGAGTGAGGACTAGCTGACACTCCAGCAGCAATATTTGTTTATGCCAGCAGAGGTAAGTGCTGACACTGCCATCAGCCTGCTCATCAAGGATCCCCAAAGGATTTTTCTCTCCCTGTCATAAGTTAAGAAATTTAAGCAGTATAATTTGATAACGTCTCATGACCCAACTATTACAATTTGTTTATTTGTTTACATAGAGAAAGAGAGAGAAAGACAAATTTTTACCTAGCTCTATTTCTTTCTGGGGTCTGAGTGAACAAAAATAAAACTGCTTACTGACTATTTTCACAAGCTAAGTATCCTTTTTTTAGCCTAACTTTAGAATTTTTTAATAAAACATGAGATCTATATATTTCCTCTTCTGCCAACTTGGGAAAATATAAACTAAGAACCTGTGTTGGAATATTTAATGAAAGACGTCCCATCCCAATGATAGGAACATGAGCTAGTTGCTCTCTGCCATCTGTCATTCCATGGGGTTCTATTTTTCTCATTAAAATGGCTGACATCTCTCTCTCTCTCTTTTTTTATTGAAAGTTAGCAACCACACCTCTTTTCCTCCTCCTCCTTCACAGGCATTTCTCCAACAGCTGTCAGATCCCAGCTTTCCTGTGGTTTGTATTTATAAAGATCCTTAACACTCTGTAAAACATCAGAGATAATCTGCTTATATTGTTGTCTACTTTTCCCTCCACCCACCCTCAAGCCTTCCCCGTTACTTCTCAGGACTCCTTTGGAAACAAGATCTTAGGTCTAAAGGCATTCCTTTCCTTCTGCCACCCATTGCAAATTAGACATTAAAATCCTCTGGCTTTGAGATATATGTAATTTCTGTAAAAGAAACTTAAAAACAGAAAATTAGCAAACTGAAATAAGAATAATCCAAAGAAATTCCTAAGGAGAAAAACAGCTCTCTTTCATCAACTCTCTCAGGAATTAAAGAGAAAGGAAAGAGATATGTGTGGTATTTAGAAGGGGGAAAATGCACTTTTTAATACACAGCAGAAAATCTATCCTCTGAATTTCATAAATAAGGTCCTGATCTTTTCTTTCATCAAACTAAAGTGGTGTAACTTATCAAGAAAAAAAAAAATCTACAATGAAGAAAAGCTCTGGTGAAATGGGTCCTGAGCCACTCATTTAATAAACATTCCTGAACCAAGGTGTTGTGGAAAATAAGGCACCAGGGATAGAAGTATGTTACCCCTCACTTAGAATCATTAAGGACTTTTTATTTCGCTGTTTACGTAAATCATTCTGCCCTATTACGATAAATGTCTGAATGGCCTCACTCCAAAATACAGGGAGGAAGAAATTCTTAAGACTTCTGGATATTATTTAAAACTTACTTATTCTTTAAAAATTTATTTTGAAAATACATAGTATAACATGATTAATACACTAGGATAGGCTCAAAATACCTTTTGTTTTGTTTTTCTAGAAGGGATGCATGATAAAAAAAAAAAAATGTTTGGAGTCCACTGACCTCTTGAAAAGAATCCTGAAACTGAGACACTGAGTAAGACCTGTTACCACTCAGATGCTTGTCCTTATACAAGTCACTTATGTCTCTGAATTTCCATTTCAAGTTTTATGGTTAAATTAGATACTACTTGAAGTCCCTGTCAGAAAAATACCAGTCACACTTTTATTCATGATTGTTAAAACAGTCACTTCACTTTCATAGTAACTTGCAACTGAACAGGTTCAGGGTGAGTAAGACTTTTATCGAAAATCTGGAAGTCTAATAGTAAAAGAAAAAATTAAAAGGCTTATTCTATTTTAATTTTTATTAAAGTTGCCAGAAATGAGTCTGTTTTACTGTACATTACTAAGTTGCATGCATGGTGCAACATTTTCTCCTTCTCAAGATTTTTCTGGTGGTGAGTTTCAGGCCAGAATATTTTAAGCACACAGAAGAAGAAATGTTCTTAATGATTATTATATGTTGAGAGCAAATAAAGACTCAACTGTTATAGATGAAGTGAGAAAATAGTTAACCTGGTGAAGACCAGATTCTAGAAATATTATTCTTAACCTTCCCTGGTAACATCCTCATATTTCTACCACAGAAAACTTTTTACACTTTTTCAAGATTAATTTTCTTAAATTATTATGATTAATTTTCTTAAATTCTCTTGACATGTTCCTTGTGAGTTCAAGAAGTCAATCCTTATGTTCACCCAACTGATTGATTTTTTTTCTTCAATCTCACAGATTAGCTACAAAAAATATGGAGTATATTCATTTGTTTCCTTACAAAATTAAAATATGTATGTGACTTATCTCCTTTACTATCTTTTTGGTTTCTTGAAAAACAAAGTCAGTGTTCAGTTCATTTTGGAACCTCCAAAGCTGTTTTTTGCACATAGCAGGTGCTCACAACACATACTGAATGAACGTATAAGCAAGAAGAGAGCAGTATCTTGCCAAAATCTAGAAGAGCTTTGTCAGAATGTGGTCTGAGGACTGTTGTCATCATTGACTCATTTTGATACTTTTTTTTTTTTTTTTGAGACAGAATCTCAAGCTGTTGCCCTGGGTACAGTGCCGTGGCATCACAGCTCACAGCAACCTCCAACTCTTGGGCTCAAGTGATTCTCTTGCCTCAGCCTCCCAAGTAGCTGGGATTACAGGCACCTGCCACAACGCCTGGCTACTTTGTGGTTGTAGTTGTCATTGTTGTTTATTGGCAGGCCCCGGGCTGGATTCGAACCCTCCAGCTCTGGTGTATGTGGCTTGTGCCTTAGCTGCTTGAGCTACAGTCACAGAGCCTTCTATATCTTATTTTAAATGTACTTTATTGGGTTTCACTTCCAGCCTATCAACGCCTTTATATAGTAATAATATCAACAAGACATTCTGAGAATATGATGTTTAGAACCACTGGCCAAGAGAAATGCCAGTGCTTCACCCGTTTTACTATCCAGTGAATGCCAGCATCTGAAGGATGGCTTCTATCTTTCTTGAGACCCACATTTTCCATTTGCTTGTGGATTTTGTTTAGAAACCCATTTGTATCCTCAAGGCTGTGTATCTGTGGGAATTTGACAGTAGAGATATTATTCTAGTGGTAGAGGACAATGAGTTGTTTGAATGTGTATTGGGCACTCATGAAATGTTAGATTTTGTTTTATAGATAACTATCTGATCTATTTCATAGATGAGGAAGCTATGGCAAACCAAAAGGTAAGTAACTTGCCTGTGGTCATACAGTTAGTAAGTGGTAGAGCCATTGAAACTCAGGAAATGTGGTTTGACAGTCCACATCTTAACCACTAGGCGAAATGTCCCAAGGAAAGAACAAGGCTTTTCAGGGAGTTCAAGGGAGACAAAGATCATTATGCTGTCAGAAAAAGACTTCTGAGAAATTAATGATGAGCTTCTGTAACTGTGAGTTACTATAAGCAATTGTGAAGATATAATGTGATAGCCTTTCCCTAAATAACAGCTGCTTAGTTGCCCTCACATCTTCAATACCTCAGCCACAATCGTAATTCTTAGAGCTGATGGCTCTGCTAAATCTTAGTAGAAGCTGTCACTCAGAAGACTGGGGTTTCCATGTGGGGGAAGGGAAGTCTGAATGTCCTAGGGAAGCTTAAACATAGAAATAAGTTTTTGAATGCAACTGAGGATTTCATGTGGAGCATAAATGAAAATATAATTTAGGGAAACAAACTGATATATTCTTCAATGTGGATCAACTAGAAAATGAGAGACAAGAATTTCATATATGCCTTGATGCTGCTGACTCAGGTTATATCAAATTCCTCAAAATGAAAGAAATATGAAAAAATAAACTCCACTGGTCATTTTTACCAGCCCAAAGGTCATGGAAGTAGGGAATACAGTTTCCTGGGTATTGAGAAAAGTCACTTCCTTTGGCTTAGGGTAGTTGTACAGAGTAGGGGCTGACAGGCACTTAACACTTTAGTCTTCTGTGATTTGGAAGGGTTGAGATGCACTAACTTTTATCTCAGATCAGGTCAAGACAGCTGTAGTTGTGACACCCCAATTATCATGAACTAGAGATACAATATCAAACTTGTCCTTCTGAAGGAGTTCCCTGATCCTCTGCTTGCTCTCAGTAAGACCTGAGGATAGAGTTCTCAAAATAGAACTTTGATCTCAGTAGTCAAGAGGACAAGGCAGCTAAAAAGAGAGCTAAAAGCCAGAATTACCTGTGTTGTTGAAATGGGACACACACTTAAAGTCATCAAGCACCTATTGAATGCCTGTATATGCCAGGCACAATGCTAGTCTCCAGTGTGAGAATTTCCTGCAAGGCGTTTGGAATCGTATCTAATACAGCAAGAAGTAATGGAACAAGGCAAATTCCAGTCACCAGATGTGGTAAACAAACACAGACAAGGACACAAAGTAGATCATTCTTCTGAGGGATGACCTTTGAACACTGATTAAGCTTTAAGAAGAAGTATTCTCTTTCTCTCAACAAAGTAGGATAGTTCTTCTCAAAGTATTATAAGTCCCCAAAACAAAATTGACAAAAGGATAGGATCTTTGAAAATGTATGCAACAAAATAGTCATTTTAACCATGAATATTTCAGTACAATTCAGCATGCATTCAAAATGATATGTGAATTATTCACTATCAAGAAAGTTCAAAGCTCTTCAACTGAATTTGTTTGACCTATTTGGCAACAAACTAAATATGATGAGTGGTCTGTTTAGGCACCTATCCAAGTCCAATCACATTACATTTTCATAGCATCAACATTTAAAAAGTCCATCCCTGTTGCATCAACAACAGTGCATGGGAACATCTCCCAAACACATGGCAACCAGCACATTATACAAACATATTTGCTTCATTAGCCAGACTCTGCTGTTTTCCAGAAAATACAAACTCAGCAAATTAAAGAGGGATTTTCATGTTATAACTGAACGTTCTACTTCTTGAAACACATCACATGGATCATGAATAGTGAGTTGACCTTGCAAAAGCATGGGTATCATTTTCCAGTTCAAAGTCAGAGAAGAGGCTAAAATTTAACTTTGAAATCAGTTTGTTTCCCATTTCATAGAATGCTTCTCAATTCAATTGTCCATTCAATTGTCCTGAAGCTTGGAATAGAGGTATTATATATCCGTCATCATTTTGCCTTCTCCCTAATATATAAGTCATGGCTTATAGGACAACATAGAGTTGAGTCTACAACTCTTTGTCACTAACTCAGTATACTAAAGTAAGTTATTTACCTTATCTTAAATCCAGTTTTCTAGCTTATAACTGTATTTACTGAATTGAATAGATTTTTAAAGAATTATATGAAGATGACAGAAAATTATAAGCTCTATGCAAATACAATTGAACGTCTGTAAATTGACTACCTAAGGGACTGTAAAAAACTGGTCAACATACAGAGGTGGTCAACATAAGGGACTAGGCCTGCTGTACTAATGCATACATGTGGTTCATATGAAAATTAGGTCAACTTAATTATGTCAGTGTAGGGAGGTGGCTAACTGTGGAGGTTCAACTGTATGTTAGTATTAATAATAGTAATCACCTTCCTGAGGTTAAGGGTCATATACAATATGCTCTTGTTCAACTTTTCAACTAAAGTACCTTGTGTACAGTAGTAGTAATAATAGAACATTATAGAATACTTGCTATATGTCAGGCACTATTCTAAATGTTTCACTTGCATAAACTGATTTAATCTTGACCATTAACCTATGAAATAATTACTATTTTATTCCTAATTGATATATGAAACATCTGAGGTTCAGAGCAGTGAATGGAATAACTGAAATTCTAACTCCAAGGTCCCACTTCATGGCCACTATTGCATATTGCACATGGATACAATCAATGTCCACTTGACCAGAGGTCATCCAACCTTGACTCTTTCTGGGTCAGATACTTCCTAGCCAGAGCCTGGAACGAAGCAGGTTCTCGTGCAGCACTTACGAGACTCTATGATAAGCCACATGTGCTTTTTAAGTCTCTGAATGCCAGCGCACCATCTTCCTCACTGGCACATGTGAGACTCAATGGGAAAACACATATTGTACAAGTGCAAAGGGGCTATGAGCATATTTGTTAAAAAAGGAGTGATAACAGTTGAATGAACAGCCAAGACTGATATGCTTCTGAATTCTGCACTCGCTTTACCCCTTTTTTGATCTAGTCTAGTACATGGCCAATTAGTTTTAGAAACCAGGATAGAACTTGCTAATCATTTTCCTATGTATAGAAAAGTGTGGAGACCTTGGAAGACTTATGCAAAGCCAGGGATCTTGTTGCAGATCCATCCAGTAAGTCTTCCACAGAACATGCCAGGCCTGCGGGACAGCTCCCCTGCCAGACCACTTCCTGGGTTAAATCCTGAGGCTTCCACATTGCTGGCCACATAACCCAGCAGGACCTCTTCTCTACAGCTGTTCTAGCTGATAAATTTCAAACTCTAGAATAATAAAAGTCTGAGACATTATTATTACCACTTGTAGTGAGTTGAATATTGGCCCCCACCAAAAGAATTCATATCTGCAGAACTTCAGAATGTCGCTTTATTTGGCTAGCATCTTTGCACATATAATTGGGGACAGATTTCATGTTGAATTCATCCCTCATGGAGTGGGTACTAAATCCAAAGAGAAAGGAGAGAGGGATTGAGGCATATAAACGCAGACACAGAGGAGATAAAGATATAGAGAGCAGGGCTGGGCATAGTGGTTCGCGCCTGTAATCTCAGCTCTCCAGGCGGCCCAGGTGGGTGGATTTCTTGAGCTCATGAGTTCTAGACCAGCCTAAGCAAAAGGCAAGACCCCATCTCTACTAACAAAAAATAGAAGAACTGAGGCAAGAGGATTGCTTGAGCTCAAGAGTTGGAGGTTGCTGTGAGCTATGATGCCATAGTGCTCAACCCAGGGTGACTGGGTCCTTTTTGAGACTCTGTCTCCAAAAAAAGAAAAAAAGATATAGAGAGGAATACCATGTGAAGAGTGTGAAGACAGAGGCAGAGACTGGAGCAGCGACAAACCAGAGAATACCAAGGATTACCAGGAGCCAAAAGAAAATGCAAGAAGCAAAAAAAATTCTTCCCCTGAGCCGTAGGAGGGAGGATGGTTCTACTGACATATGGCTTTCAGACTTCTAGCATCCAGAACTGTGAGAGGATGTATTTTTGTATTTTTAAGACACCTTTTCTTGGTAATTTGTTACAGCAACCTTAGAAAACACATACAATACTTCTTCGGTTTATTCTGTAAAGAATTAGAAAAGACATTCCAGTCATTTCAGAAAGTACTGAAGATTCTAAATATAGAACTAAATTAAAAATTCTATAAATCACATTCTACACAGGGGGAAAAAATCTGTGAATAACACTCCACATGAGGAGAACACAAGCCATTACTAGCAACATTTATTCTCACTTTGATGATCCAATAATTAGAGCAAAATCTACTTACAGCAAGAACCTTTTTTCCCCTGTGTAACCTACTTCCACATAATTATAAAACCGCATGCTTTTAAAAGACACATTCTAGTTCTATAAAAATAAAGTTAAAGGAAATATTTTAGAAAAAAATAATTCCGAAAATATAATAAAATGCTGTCATTTTTCTGCCATGAAACAACCATTTCAAGAAATATTTTCATTACTTTTAGTTACTACTGATCTATCCAGCCCAATTTTAAATCTATTGCATAGTAAAATGTATTTAAAATGTTCACTAATCTACATTTTTCCACAAGCTAAGTAACTGGGAACCTTCAAAGATGATTTTTTTTTTTAATCTTTTTAACTGGGCCCACTTACATAGTTTTGAATATTGTGTCCCAAATCATCACCTAAATGCAACATAGAGGAGACCCCAAATTTTAACTTATTAGGGGGAAAATCCTGTAAAAATTTTATGCTTTACAATCAAAGGTAGTGCTCCCAGCATGATGCCTGCTCCCCATGTGCAGCTGTGACCGAAAAAAGTCAAGGTGTGATTAAATGGTCTTTTTCATATTATCCTCCCTTAAAAGTTTTTTAATTGGAACACAGCCATCATTAACAGAGCATGCTCACCCAAGGTCTTTGCTCCAAATGAGGCACCCAACTTCTGACTTCTTCACTCCAAGTTGATGTCTGCTACTGACAATCTCTCAACAGTATACTGCTCTGTCACATGTCAGTTTTAATAAAAGAAAACAGCATGATAGTAACTCTCTTTGTGAGCTTCTGACATCCTGTGGCTTCATAAGAAATTTATTTTTTCATAGCACAATCAAAAAGCATCTTCTGCTTCTCCAGTTCCCTCTCCCCATCCCCACACTCTTCCCTCCTCTCTAATTACCCCACATCCCTTAGTGAAAAGATTTGTTTTCTGGTGCCCCAGTGTGGAAACTTTAAAACCACTTTAACTCTTCCTTCGTATCTCCTCTGTATCCAAATTGTCATCAAATACTGTCCTCTCTCAATTGAGGCTCAGACCTGCCATCTCCTATCACCTGAACCTCTTGGGGGACCCCATCAGGCAAAGACACCTCCTCCTGGAGCCCCTTCCACAGCCTTTGTCTGGGTAAATGTGTTGAACACATCGTGTTTTTTCGTGGCATACTGCTGTTTAATATTTTGTTATGGTTCCTAATTGTCCATTGATAAAAGCTCTCATCTTATAACAGGTTTTCAAACCCTTCTATCGTGAGCTCAATCCATTTATTCATCTTTCTCCTTTAAACTGCAGCACACAGCTACTGTTCCAGCCAGGTGAGCATTCACACTGCTTCCTTTCTAGCTGGAACTCCCCCTTTTCTAGGCCTCATGACCATTTCTTTAGTATGTCCCCAATTCTTTCACTTTGGACACAGAATATCCTCCCTCTTCCCCACCATTAAAACCCTAACAGCACATAAGGATCCTGCTTAATCTCACTTCCTCATGGAGCCTTCTTATCCTACCTTAGTCTGCATAATATTCTACCCCTGAAATAATTAACTCATGTCTGTTTTATATGTCACTTCCAGTCCTTTGGTATCTCTCATTCCCTCGTTCCTACCAAATTGGCTCAGAGATCCCACTGGAGACCTATAGGCTTTATTCTCACATTATTTTTCTAGTCTATTTGCCATTTCTGGCCTTCATTCTCTCCCTGCTTAACCTATACAGAGCTACATTCTCAGCAATCTGATCAATAGCCCCACCCCACCTTCATCTTCTGCCCTGCTCTCTCTAATACAAGATCAACAAATTGTTCTATTTCTATTTATTTCCAAAAGCCACTAGCACAAATTTGATAGCAGCACTGATTAACTCCTTTAAATGTTCTATTTGCATTTACAGCTAATGAGTAATTCTTCCCCATTCTCACCTACTTTGCTCCCTTTTCCTTCAAACTTTATAGATTTTCTTAAGTTCCAAACCTTTTTCCTATTCCTTTCATTCTTAATATGCCTATTTCTTTATCTCCTTTTCTTTTCTAGTCTAAGGGGAAGAGTGGCTTTGCTCCCCATGAATCTGGATGCCTCCCCTTCTACCTCTATGTTCTTGCCTGTCATTGGTCAATTTCTTCCTCTCCTTCAGCTTCTCTCATCAGTTGATTATAAATTTGAACCAGCCTCATATTTTAAAGTCTTTTTTTTTTTCCTCAACCCTGTCTCTTCCTTAGTCTTATAAATAAACCCTCTAACGTA
Organism: Perodicticus potto; assembly: GCA_963574655.1. Classification (NCBI taxonomy): domain Eukaryota; kingdom Metazoa; phylum Chordata; class Mammalia; order Primates; family Lorisidae; genus Perodicticus; species Perodicticus potto. Next base: position 1,502 of record CAUYRH010163020.1, on the reverse strand, counting down.
GTATCCTGGCACACTTGAATCTATAGTTAAACTTCCATGGCACATTTAAATTATGTTGATAAAAAAAGAGAGGGAGGGAGAGAGAGAAAAGAATATACTTACTGGGCTGTGAAGTGCTTTTGAAGATAATTTAATTAATGATCTTTAAAATGTTTCATGGCACAACAGTCAGTATTCCGTGGAATACTAGTTGCAAATCACTGCTTTATAGGAACAGACTATGCTCCCTAAGTACACCTTCTTCCTCTAAATGCCCACTTTGAACCACTGCAGTCTGACTTCTAGCTTCATGTTTCTACTAAAACTGCTCTCAAAAACTTTTCTGGACACCTCTCCGCCACCTGCTAAATCAATGACTTCCTTTTGTCCTCGTGTAGCACCCCACAGTTCTACACCTAAATCTCAAAACAAAAGTCTCTTTGCTTCCATAGCATCCCCCCCAAATCTCCTTCTACTCTCATGATTCCTCCTGAAGATTTTCACTCACTTCTCTTCCTTAGCCTAGCCATTAAATTTGAGAGTTTTTTTTTTTAATTATTCCTAGGTTCACTTTTCTTCTGCCACTAATTTTCTCACCAAATGATTTCTTCAATTCCTTTAGTTTTAACTGATTCCTATAAGTTGACAATTTCCAAAATTTATTTCCAGCCCCCAATCTAAGCTTCAAACTCAAATTTCCGACTGTCACAAAATTTCCATTGCCACCTGAGACAAGCTATAGAAAGGTGGGCTCATCATCTTCACCCTGCACTTGTTTCTTCCTCTGCAGTCTTCATCTTTGTTGATATTTTGACAGAAACACTTAGTATATTGTGTATATCATATACCTCACTTCCAAGTTCAGTGGGTAATGACATCTTAACCCCTTCATACTTTACAAACTGCTTTCTCTCCCATCCTCCTCAGATTATTAAAAATAAGCAAGTAGATAGACCTCAGAATGAGAGAAGATTTTTGCAGGTTTTGTCTCTGACAAAGGTTTAATAACACGAATACACAGAGAATTCAAACGTATTGCAAGAGAAGAACAAGTGATCCCATCTCAGGGTGGGCAAGGGACTTGAAGAGAAACTTCTCTGAAGAAGACAGGTGCACGGCCTACAGACACATGAAAAAATGCTCATCATCCCTAACCATCAGAAAAATGCAAATCAAAACTACTTTGAGATATCTCTAACTCTAGTAAGATTAGCCCACATGACAAAATCCCAAAACCAGAAATGGTGACGTGGATGTGGAGAAAAGGGAACACTTCTACACTGCTGGTGGGAATGCAAACTAATATGGTCCTTTCAGAAAGATGTTTGGAGAATACTTAGAGATCTAAAAATAGAATTGCCATTCAACCCTATCATTCCTCCACTAGGTATATATCCAGAAGACCAAAAATCACATTATAACAAAGACATCTGTATCAGATGTTTATTGCAGCCCAATTCATAATTGCTAAGTCATGGAAGAAGCTCAAGTGCCATTGACCCACAAATGGATTAATAAATTGT
>CAUYRH010163017.1:0-15718 GCA_963574655.1 Perodicticus potto | reverse complement strand
TAAGGCGCCAGCCACGTACACCTGATCTGGCGGGTTCGAATCCAACCCGGGCCCGCCAAACAACAATGACGGCTGCAACCAAAAAATGGCCAGGCGTTGTGGCAGACGCCTGTAGTCCCAGCTACTTGGGAGGCGGAGGCAAGAGACTCGCTTGAGCCCCGGAATTGGAGGTTGCTGTGAGCTATGATGCCACAGCACTCTATCCAGGGTGACAGCTTGAGGCTCTGTTTCAAAAAAAAAATAGCTCATGCAGCTAAGGCGCCAGCCACATATACCGGAGTTGGCGGGTTCGAATCCGGCCTGGGCCTGCCAAACAACAATGATGGCTGCAACCAAAAAATAGCCGGGCGTTGTAGTGGGCACCTGTAGTCCCAGCTATTTGGAAGGCAGAGGCAGGAGAATTGCTTGAGCCCAGGAATTGGAGGTTGTTGTGAGCTGTGATGCCATGGCACTCTACCCAGAGTGACAGCTTGAGGCTCTGTCTCGAAAAACAAACAAACAAACAAACAAACTCCTTTAAAGTTAGCACTCTGGTGCCAGGCAAGGTGGCTCATGCCTATAATCCTAACACTCTGGAAGGCTGAGGAAGTGGATTATTTGAGCTCAGGACTTTGAGACTAGCCTGAGCAAAGCAAGAGAGAACCCATCTCTACTAAAAAAATAGAAAAACTAGTCAGGCTTGGTGGTGCGCACCTGTAGTCCCAGCAACTCAGGAGGCTGAGGCAAGAGGATCACTTGAGCCCAGGAGTTTGAGGTTGCTATGAGCTATGATGCCACAACACTCTAGCTGGGAGGACAGAGTGAGACTCTGTCTCAAAAACAAAAGAAACTAACACTTTGGGAGATCAAGGTGGAAGGATCACTTGGGGATTTGGTGTTTGAGACCAGCCTCACCAGAGTGAGAACCTGTCTCTACTAAAAATAGAGAAATTATTTGAGTTTGGTGGCACATGCCTGTAATCTCAGCTACTTAGGAGGCTGAGGCAGGAGGATCACTTGAGCCTAGGAATCTGAGGTTATGCTGAGCTATGGTGATGCCACTGCACTCCAGTCTAGGTGACAGAGTGAGACTCTGGAAACTGGCCCAGGCCTACCAAACAAGAAAAAAAAATAAAAAAAAAACTACACAGAGTGAGACTGTCTCAAAACAAACAAAAATCTCCTTTAAAGGATATATGTCTGTCCATCTCCTGTTTGAGGTTCATATGCTTTTTGAATCTGTGGCTTGATTTTGTCATCAGTTTTAGAACATTCTCAGCCATTAGCCCTTCAAGTCTTTTTTATCTTATAATTCTGTAACTCTCATTACATGTATATTAGTTTTTTTCACTAACATACCTATCTCATATATATTTTAAGCTCTTTTCTATATTTTCATACTTTTTTCTCTCGTGATTTAATCTGGCTATTTTGCAGGATGTCCTTAAAGTTGCCATACATAGGGAACATGAGAAATTGTAGCTAAATTTACCTTTTTGAAAAATATTCATTACATAATTTTATAAAATATTTACAGAATATTCTCTACCTGTTGGCCACGTCTTTGTAAAATTTTGTCATGAGTATTTTGGGTTTTTTTTGTACAAAAGGTCTTTATTGGTGGGGGATGCTGCAGAGCAGCATTAAGGAGGAGGGGAGAGAGAGAGATAAATGGGGGAAGAGAGGAAAGGAGAGAAGGTAGAGGGGGTGGGGAGAGAGAGAGAGACAGAGACATGAGACACACGGGCCCGGGGCTGGGAGAGAGAAATGAGAGAAATGGGGGAAGAGAGAGGAGAGAAAGGAGGGAGGGAAGGAGGGGGAGAGGGATGGAGGGAGAGAGGGAGACACACGGTGGGGGGGGGAGGGAGAGAGAGAAAAGAGCTGTAATGAGTATTTTGTATATAAAGGTCCATTTGACTGCAATTCCCCATTTTCCTTATCTATGGTGGCTGTAGGGACACCTTGTATTTTGGCCTGATTGGACAGTCCTGTCCTCAGCTGTATTTAATAATTTTGAGCTAAATGTATTTTCTTGGTCCTTAATTTCAGGTATTGTATTTTCCAGTTTTAGGATTTCTGATTCTTTTAAACTTATAATTCTGCAGAATGGGAAATTATATAATTTTCTATTTTTTCATCTAACTTCTTGAATATATTAATCACAATTATTTCAAACACTATTTGTGATGATTCTAATATCTGAATATTATATGAATCTGCTTCTGTTATTTCTTGGTTTTTGGTCATTTCATATTGTGTCCTGGTCAGTTAGTAATTTTTTTTTCTTCTTTTTGTTTGTAGAGACAGAGTCTCACTTTATTGCCCTCAGTAGAGTGCCATGGCGTCACACAGCTCACAGCAACCTCCATCTCCTGGGCTTAGGCGATTCCCTTGCCTCAGCCTCCCCAGTAGCTGGGACTACAGGCGCCCGCCATGATGCCCGGCTATTTTTCTGTTTTGCAGTTTGGCCGAGGCCATTTTTGAACCCACCACCTTCTGTATATGGGGCCCTACTTGATGAGCCACAGGTGCTGCCTAAGTTACTAATTTTTTTTATTTGAATGCTGGACATTATGTATGAAAAATTTTAGAGATGATCTGAGGCCAGAGATGTGATTTTCAGTCATTGTGCTGTGGCGCACTGGTGTGTCCTGAGAGTATCTTAGGTGGGCCACGAAAAGTTTTAAAAATCATTAATTAACGGCTCGGCGCCTGTGGCTCAACAGGCTAAGGCACCAGCCACATACACCTGAGCTGACGAGTTCGAATCCGGCCGTGGCCCACCAAACAACAATGATGGCTGCAACCAAAAAATGGCCAGGCGTTGTGGCGGGTGCCTGTGGTCCCAGCTACTTGGGAGGCGGAGGCAAGAGACTCGCTTGAGTCCAGGAATTGGAGGTTGCTGTGAGCTGTGATGCCACGGCACTCTATCAGGCTCTGACTCAAAAAAAAAAAAAAATCATTAATTAAATTATTTTTTAAAAAAATTCAAAGTGCAATAAGTATATTCTTTTTTTTACTCTTTTATTTGATCAACATAATGTAAGTGTGCTGTGGAAGTTTAACTATAGGTTCAAGTGTGCCTTGAGATAAAAATCGTTGAAAACTACTGCTATAGATGGTGTTATCTTCCTCTAGGAAGGATTTGTTTTTGCTTCAGGCAGACAATTAACATCAAAACATATCTTAATTCAGTCAGAAATTAGGCTGATTCATAGGTGAACTTTGTGAGGGCTGTTCTATTTCCAGTTTACCTCTATACCTAGAGTATTAAATTTCAGGGGTTCAACTCAAAGCATGAGGTTTTTGTTTACTGGGACCCTCTTGCCCCCTCCATGGACTCTGAACTCCAGTTTTTATTCTTTCAGCCCCATAAGACTCCTATTTTTTTTTAGTTTCTCAGCCGTCACAATAAAGCTGAATGTCTCTGGCTTACCTCCATGTACTTCTCTCTAGGATGTTACCCCTCAAGTTCTTTCTTCCACAGTAGATTTCTGATGATTTTGGATAGATATGTTAAATACTTATAGTTGTTCTCAGGCGGAAGGTTGGTCTGCAAAAAGCTATTGTGCTTCCACGTAAGTAGAAAAACCTAATTTCATTGTCAGCTTAAGACCTAGTTGATTATAAGAGCTCTGGTTTTAGCCAGGCAAGATGGCTCACACCTGTAATCCTAGCACTGGAAGGCTGAGGTGGGAGGATCCCCTGAACTCAGGAGTTTGAGAGCAGCCTGAGCAAGAGTGGGACCCCCCTCTCTAAAAAAATAGCTGGGCATTGTGGCAGGCAACTGTAGTCCCAGCTACTTGGGTCGCTGAGACAAGAGGATTGCTTGAGCCCAAGAGTTTGAGGTTATTGTGAGCTATGATACCACAGCACTCTACCAAGGGCGACAAAGTGCAACTCTGTCCTGGGTTGAAGCTCCATTTGCTTTTGTCAGGATGATTAATCTTTCAATATGGAGTTCTTTGGATCACGCAGACATGATTTAAAACTTTGCTAATTGACAAATAAAATTGTCTAGATTATGTACATGTTGTGTTGAATTATGTATATATTATGGAATGGGTAAAGAAAGCTAATTAACATTATGCATTACTTCATGAACTTATTATTTCTTTTGTTGAAGGCATGATTTTAAATCCCCTACCTGAGTGATTAAAAAATTCTCAAGGAGAGGCTCGGCGCCTGTGGCTCAAGCAGCTAAGGCGCCAGCCACGTACACCTGAGCTGGTGGGTTTGATCCAGCCCGGGCCCGCCAATCAACAATGATAGCTGCAACCAAAAAAATGGCCGGGTGTTGTGGCGGGCGCCTGTGGTCCCGGCTACTTGAGAGGCGGAGGCAGGAGACTCGCTTGAGCTCAGGAATTGGAGGTTGCTGTGAGTTGTGATGCCACAGCACTCTATGCAGGGTGACAACTTGAGGCTCTGTGTCAAAAAAAAAAATTCTCAAGGAGACTTCTCTTTTTTCTTTTTGTTGCGCAGAGTTAAAGCTAAAATGGATATTTTTTTTTTAAACACCTTTATTGAGGTATAATTTACATATAAAATCCACCCATTTTAGGCACACAATTCAATTTTTTTTTTTTGAGACAGAGTCTCACTATGTCGCCCTTGGTAGAGTGCTGTGGCATCACAGCTCACAGCAACCTCAAACTCTTGGGCTTAAGTGATTCTCTTGCCTCAACCTCCCAAGTAGTTGGGACTACCGGCACCCGCCACAACACCCAGCTATTTTTTGTTGCAGTTGTCATTGTTGTTTAGCTGGCCTGGGCTGGGTTCGAACCTGCCAACTTAGGTGTATGTGGCTGGCGCCGAACCTACTGTGCTATGGGCGCCAAACCTGGGCACATTCTTTTGTCTTCTTTTGTGGGCTGGATTTTTTTTCCCAGTTTACTCTAATTAAGTGTGCAGCCCTTTGAGGATTTGGCTTTGCTATGGATTTCCATTCCAATCACCCATCTCAATTGAGCCCAGTGCCCTGTTTTCTCTTGTCCTCAGCTTTTGCTGACTAGGGATTGGTAAAAGATGGATGCCATCAGCTTTAGCTCCTGCATACCTCCCTGGGTTTGTTGCCCTGTATTCTCTTTGGCTTTTGAGGATTTTGCTAATTCTGCATACGTTCTGCATTTTAAAATATTGTAAAAATACATTTCATCCAGGTTTTTAGGTATTTTATATTACAATGGTTTTCAGGATATCTAGTTGCTAGAATTGCTAGAAACAAGATACTAATTTCTTTTTTTTTTTTGAGTATGTGTTTACACAACTGAAATTGGTTTTCATAGGACACTTTGATTTTGTGGGTCTACATAAAAACATGGAACGCTTCACGAATTTGCGTGTCATCCTTGCACAGGGGCCATGCTAATCTTCTCTGTATCGTTCCAATTTTAGTATATGTGCTGCCGAAGCGAGCACTTTTTTTTTTTTTTTTACTAATTTCTTATATGAGGTGATTTCTAGAACATCCCAACATCTCTTTTCTGAGCATCCCTAGATAATGTTCCTTTTTCCTGTGAAGAGCATTCCATCACAGTTCTTGAGACGAAGGTGATTGTTATTTTTCTTACTCGGTATGCACTATATCAATTCATGCAGCATAGGAATACATTAGAATATTGACTATTGGGTCATTATTAATTTACTTGGAGTTCCTGTGTAACTAAAAATTCATAGATCTTTTCTATAAGTGATTTTACTTTTTTTGAAACTTTTAAAAATTGTCTGTCTACACAGAGTAGGCGCTTAGTAAATGAATAAGTAATTTTACATTTCTCACTTTAAAACATTTCTATATTAGATCTGACATTGTTTCAACTTAGAATAATTTCGAATCCTGATTCTATTATTGAGTATATTGGCTATGTTCTGGGCATTGTATCATCTGGAACTTGGATGTTTCCATTCAAGTAGCTAAGGACAGAGCCCTGAAGCACTAAGACATCTTTCTAGGTTGGTATCAATTAATTATAGCTATTTGTTGATTTTGGCTTTCTGACCAGACATGAATATTCTGAAATATACTGTTTTTCCTCTCATTATTTCATAATTGTTTACTAGGTTAAAATGAGAAGCTTTGTTAGGTACTCTGCAATAGAGGGGTGCGCAGAAGGGGTACTCCACAAACCTGCAAGGCCAAAGACCTAAAACAGCTCTGTTCTAAGGAGGAGGAGCCTATAAGGAGCTTTAATACTCTACCCTTTAATATTCTGGACAGGTGCTGGTGGATGTGCCATGTACCATAGACCGCCACTCCCTTCATGAGGAGGAGAACAACATCTTTCAGCGGTCAAGGAGGAAGGAGCGACAGATGTTGCCTATGCTACAAGTGCAACTTCTTGCGTGAGTGATAGATTTATAAAAACTTAGAAATTTGGGGCCAGGTGCCATGGCTCATGCCTGTAATTCTAGCACTCTGGGAGGCCAAGGCAGGTGGATTGCCTGAGCTCACAGGTTCGAGACCAGCCTGAGCCAGAGCAAGACCTGGTCTCAAAAAATAGCCAGGCGTGTGGCAGGCGCCTGTAGTCCTAGCTACTCGGGAGGCTGAGGTAATAGAATCACTTGAGCCCAAGAGTTTGATGTTGCTGTGAGCTGTGACTCCATGGAACTTTACTGAGGGTAACAAAGTGAGACTCTGGCCGGGGAGCCTTTGGAGGCCAAAGAGGCTTCCGAGGTGGAAGAGGAGGAGGAGGAGACCACAAGCCACAAGGAAAGAAGATGAAGTTTGAATAGCTTCTTTGTCCCTGTGTCTTTCCCTCCTCTGTTTGAAAGAAAGGACTCTGGGGATGGCGCCTGTGGCTCATCCAGTTGGGCGCTGGCCCCATATACCGAAGGTGGTGGGTTTAAACCCGGCCTCGACCGAACTGCAAAACAGAAAAATAGCCGGGCATTGTGGCGGGCGCCTCTAGTCCCAGTTACTTGGGAGGCTGAGGCAAAAGAATCGCCTAAGCCCAAGAGTTGGAGGTTGCTGTGAGCTGTGTGACGCCATGGCACTCTACTGAGGGTGATAAAGTGAGACTCTGTCTTTACAAAAAAAAAAAAAAAAAAAAGAAAGGACTCTGGGGTTTTTACTGTGTTGCCTGATCAATGACAGAGCCTTCTGAGGACATTCCAAGATAGTATACAGTCCTGTGTTCTACTTGGAAATCCGTATAGATAACATTTCAAGGGGTGCTACCGTGTTGGTTTTGACTGGATATTCATATAAGCTTTTTAAAAGAGATGAGTGATAGAGCTAACCCTTTTCTGTAAGTTTTGAATTTATATTGTTCCCCATCCATTTTTTCCTACAAATGTTTTTTTTTTTTTTTTTGCATTGGAGGATTTGTAAAGGAAATAATGTTTTATCATGATTTTTGTTTCAGTGGCTTTAGGAGAAATTAAAAGTCAACTCTGGTGCCAGGAAAAAAAAAGCCCTTAGGGATTTGTGCCAGAGTACTCTAGTCTGGTCACCTAGGAAACTAGGAAACTGGAGGCTCTTGCCAATACCCTCTATCACCGATAGAGGGTGTTCTGGTGGGGTATCTGCCTTGACTGAAATCATGAGATCTTCCCAGGAACATACAAACCCTATCTGGTAGGACATACATACCAGGGTGGGTTGCACAGATTCACTCGTACTATTTTAGTGAGTAGCTGCTAAGCTCAAGGCTCTGAAGGGTTCATGAGGACTCAGTCTGTAGCCAGCATGACAGTTTGGTACCTAAGCAAAATGAGAGCTTAGGAGATCCTTTAAGAAAACCTCCTAGAGGCTCAGTGCCTGTGGCTCAACGGGCTAAGGTGCCAGCCACGTACACCTAAGCTGGCGGGTTCGAATCCAGCCTGGGCCGGCCAGACAGCAATGACGGCTGCATTGGCCTGGCGCTGTGGCGGGCACCTGTAGTCCCAGCTACTTGGGAGGCGGAGGCAGGAGACTTGCTCGAGCCCAGGAATTGGAGGTTGCTGTGAGCTGTGATGCCACGGCACTCTATCCAGGGTGACAGCTTGAGGCTCTGTCTCAAAAAAAAAAAAAAAGAAAGAAAAGAAAACCTCCTAGAGATGGCTCGGCACCTGTGGCTCAAAGGGCTCACATACACCTGAGCTGGCGGGTTCGAATCCAGTCCGAGCCCACCAAAAAACAATGACGGCTGTAACCAAAAAATAGCCGGGCGTTATGACAGGCGCCTGCGGTCCCAGCTACTTGGGAGGCGGAGGCAGGAGAATTGCTTGAGCCCAGGAGTTGGAGATGCCACGTGACCTGTGATGCCACGGCACTCTACCCAGAGTGACAGCTTGAGGTTCTGTCTCAAAAAAAAAAGAAAGGAAAAGAAAAGAAAACCTCCGGCTCGGCGCCTGTGGCTCAATGGGCTAAGGCGCCAGCCACGTACACCTGAGCTGGCGGGTTCGAATCCAGCCCGGGCCCGCCAAACAACAATGACGGCTGCAACCAAAAAAGGGCCGGGCGTTGTGGCGGGCACCTGTGGTCCCAGCTACTTGGGAGGCAGAGGCAAGAGATTCGCTTGAGCCCAGGAATTGGAGGTTGCTGTGAGCTGTGATGCCACGGCACTCTATCCAGGGTGACAGCTTGAGGCTCTGTCTCAAAAACAAAACAAAACAAAACAAAACTCAGTACCCTTCAGAATAGTAATAAGGAAAATAAAATACCTAGAAATATATTTAACAAAAGAGGTGAAAGATCTCCACAGGGAGGACTATGAAACACTGAAGAAGGAAATAGCATGGGATGAAACAGATGGAAAAACATACCATGTTCATGGATCAGCAAAATCAAGATTGTTAAAATGGCTATACTACCCAAAGTGATCTACAGATTCTATGTAATCCCCATTAAAATACCAACATCATGTTTTCCAGATAGGAAAAATAACTGTTCTTTGTACGGAACCAGAAAATATTCTATGTAGCCAAAGCAACAAGAACAAACTGGGAGGCATCAGTTTGCCAGACTTCAATCTATACTACAGGCTATAGTAACCAAAACAACACGGTACTTGCACAAGAACAGAGACAGAAACCAATGGATCAGAACAGAGAACGAGGGCGGCACCCCTCGCTCAGTGGATAGGGCACTAGCCACATACACTGAGGCTGGAGGGTTTGAAGCTGGCCTGGGCCAGCTAAGACAACAATGACAACTGCAATAACGACAACAAAAAAATAGCCGGGCGTTGTGGCCAGCACCTGTAGTCCCAGCTACAGGAGGCTGAGGTAAGAGAATTGCTTGAGCCCAAGAGTTTGAGGTTGCTGTGACTCTATGGCACTCTACCGAGGGCGACATAGTGAGATTCTGTCTCAAAAAAAAAAAAAAGAGCAGAGATCTAAAATCTAAAACCCTCCTCATATTGCCATTTGATATTTGACAAAGCAGACAAGAAATGTACACTGAGCGAAAGAATTCCTGTTCAATAGGGCGGCGCCTGTGGCTCAGTGGGTAGGGTGTTGGCCCCATATACGGGAGGTAGCGGGTTCAAACCTGGCCCTGGCCAAAAAAGAAAAGAATTCCTGTTCAATAAAAGGTGCTGGGAAAAATTGGATACCCACATGCCAAAGACTGAAACAGGATCCGCACTTCTCTCCACTCACAATGGAAAACAGACCTAAACCTAAAGCATGAAACTGTAAGAATTCTAGAAGAAAAAGTTGGAAAAACTCTTATAGAGATTGGCCTAGCCAAAGAACTTATAAAGAAGACCTAGGCCAGATGTGGTGGCTCTAACCTGTAATCCTAGCACTCTTTGAGGCTGAGATGGGTGGATTGCCTGAGCTCAGGTGTTTGAGACCAGCTTGAACAAGAGCAGGACCCCATCTCTAAAAATAGCCAGGCCTTGTGGCTGGGGCCTGTAGTACCAGCTACTTGGGAGGCTGAGGCAAGAGGATCGCTTGAGCCCAAGAGTTTGAAGTTGCTATGAGCTATGACACCATGGCACTCTACGTAGGGTGACAAAGTGAGACTCTGTCTCAAAGATAGATAGATAGATAGATAGACAAATAGATAGATAGATAGATAGATAGATCTTGGGAAGGAGAGGTTGTCCTGGATTATTCAGATGGGCCCAGTGTGATCACAAGAGTCCTTATAAGAAAGAGGCAGAGTGTCAGAATTGATAGTAGAGGAGGGGACAATGGCTGCAAGAAGTTGGAGTGACACGCTCAAGGGGCCAAGAGCAGTGGCTTCTAGATCCTAAAAAAGGCAAGGAAATGGATTCTCTCCTGAAGCCTGGAGGCAGAGAGAAATACCCAGGCAGTGGAAAATCCAGGGAGTATTCAAGAAGGAATAAGTGATTAGTTATCCTAATCACAAAAGTGCTTGGGAGGCCAACTTTGTGTCTCATGACTGCAATCCTAACACTCTGGGCGGCCAAGGTGGGTAAACTGCTTGAGCTCCAGAGTTCAAGACCAAGCCTGTCTCTAAAAATAGCCTGCCATTGTGGCAGGCACCTGCAGTCCCAGCTACTCAGGAGGCTGAGGAAAGAGGATCACTTGAGCCCAAAACACTGAGGTTACTGTGAGCTGTGACACCATAGCACTTTACCGAGGGCAACAAAGTGAGAGTGTGTCTAAACAAACAAACAAACAAACACACCAAAAGCAATCACAGTAACAACAAAAAATCTAAATTAAATAAATGAATTGATCAAATTAAAAAGCTTCTGCATGTTCAAAGAAACAATAATTAGAGCCTGATAGACAACCTACAGAATGGGAGAAAATATTTGCATGCTGTACATCTGATAAAGGACTGATAACTAGAATTTACAAAGAACTCAAGCAAATCAGCAAGAAACAAACAAACAAACAAAATCCAACCCCATTAAAAAGTGGGCAAAAGACATGAACAGATGGCTCGGCGCCTGTGGCTCAAGCAGCTAAGGCGCCAGCCACGTACACCTGAGCTGGCGGGTTCGAATCCAGCCCGAGCCTGCCAAACAACGACGGCTGTAACCAAAAAATGGCCGGGCCTTGTGGCAGGCGCCTATAGTCCCAGCTACTTGGGAGGCGGAGGCAGGAGACTCGCTTGAGCCCAGGAGTTGGAGGTTGCTGTGAGCTGCGATGCCACGGCACTCTATCCAGGGTGACAGCTTGAGGCTCTGTCTCAAAAAAAAAAAAAAAAAAAAAGAAAAGACATGAACAGAAACTTTTCAAAAGAAGACTAATGGCCAGCAAACATATAAGCCCAGCTCACAGCAACCTCAAACTCCTGGGCTCAAGCAATCCCGCTGCCTCAGCCTGTTGAGTAGTTGGGACTACAGGTGCCCATCACCACCCCTGGATATTTTTTCTATTTTTAGTGGAGACGGGGTCTCACTTGGCTCAGGCTGTTCTCTAACTCCTGGTCTCACTTAGCTCAAATTGGTTTCTAACTCCTGATCTCCAGCCATCCTTTCACTTTGGCTTCCCACAGTGTTAGGATTAAAAATCCTTCTTGATTAAAAAAAAAAAAAATTCCTTCTTGATAAAGTTTATCTACAAAACCCCTGCATCTAACATCAGTCTTAATGGGAAAAGACTGAGTGATTTTTCCTCAAGATCAGGAACAAGTGTGGCCAAGGCGGGAAGATCGCTTGAGGCCAGGGGTTCGAGAAGAATCTGTGTTCTGCTGCTGTGGAATTCTATAAATTGGTCAAGGTACTACATAGTGCTGTTGAGTCCTCTGTATCCTTGCTGATTTTCTGTCTCCTTGTTCTATTCCAGCTGGAAGTATGGATTTATCTATTTTTCTTTGCAGGCTTATCAGTTTTTCCTTCATGGATTTTGAAGCTGTTATTAAGGGCATACTCATTTAGGATTTTTATATTGGCTTGATTAATTGACCAATTTATTGTTATGAGTTTGTCTTCTTTGTCTTTGGCACAGTAGTCTCTCCTTATCCACAGGGGATGTTCCAAGACCCCCAGTAGATGCCTGAAACCACGGATAGCAATGAGTCCTACATATGCTATATTGTTTTCTATACATACACATATACCTATGATCAATTTTTTTTTGAAAAACAATTTTTATTTATTTATTTATTTTTTGGCTAGGGCTGGGTTTGAACCCACCACCTCCAGCATATGGGGCCAGCACCTTACTCCGTTGAGCCACAGGCACCGCCCCACTATGATCAAATTTAATTTATAAATTAGGTGCAGTAAAATAACAACAACTAAATACAAAATAGGAGCTGGGCATGGTGGCTCACGCCTGTCGTCCTAGCACTCTGGGAGGCTGAGGCAGGTGGACTGCTTAAGCTCAGGAGTTTGAGACCAGCCTGAGCAAGAGCAAGACCCCATTTCTAAAAAAAATAGCCAGTCGTAGTGGCAGGTGCCTGTAGTGCCAGCTGCTTATGAGGCTGAGGCAGGAGGATTAATTGAGCCGGGAGTGTGAGGTTGCTGTGAGCTATGACACCTCAGCACTCTACCCAGAGCAAGAGAATGAGACTCCATCTCAAAAAATAAATAAATAAATAAATAAATAAATAAATAAATAAATAAATAAAAACAAAATAGGACAATTATAACAATACCATAATGAAAGCTGTGTGAATGTGGCCACTCTCTCAAAACATCTTATTAAACTCATCCTTCAGCTCAGTGCCCGTAGCACAGTGGTTATGGTGTCAGCCACATACACCAAAGCCGCCTGAGCCAGCTAAACAACAATGACAACTGCAACAAAAAATAGCCGGATATTGTGGCGGGTGCCTGTAGTCCCAGCTACTTGAGAGGCTGAGGCAAGAGAATCACTTGAGCCCAAGAGTTAGAAGTTGCTGTGAGCTGTGATGCCACTGCTCTCTACTGAAGGCAACATAATGAGACTCTGTCTCAAAAAAAAAAAAAAAACCCAAAAAACCCCAAAAACCAAAAAAACTCATCCTTCTTCTTCTTGTCATGATGTGAGATGATAAAGTGCCCATGTGATGATCTGAAGTGAGGTGATTAACGTAGGCTTTGGGAAATGGAAAATTCCAGAAATAAATAATTCATAAGTTTTAAATTGTTCCCATTCTGACCAGTGTGATGAAATCTTGTGCTGTCCTATTCCATCCTGCCTGGATTGCTGTCAGTTTCTGAGCAGCTGTCTCAGTTATCAGATTGACTGTGATTGTGTTGCAGTGCTTGTATTGAAGGAACCCCTATTTCACTCACTAATGGCCCCCAAGCAGAAGAGTGATTAAGTAATATTCTCAGACCACAGTTGACCCCAGGTTTCCAACTGAAACCTTGGAAAGTGAAACTACAGATAATGAGAACTACTATAGTATACTTTGTTCTGAAATTTATTTGTCTGATATTAATTTAGCTACTCTAGGTTTCTTTTGATTAGTATCAGCATAAGTATATGAGGCATGACAATTAAGTTCATGAATCCCGCCCTTCAAAGCAATTTTGGAACTCTGTTTCTGGAATGACCATCAGAGTTGTTGTTGTGTTGGCTATGATGTCCTGAATGTCATCAAAATGTCTTCCTTTCAATATTTCCTTTATCTTTGGATAAAGAAAAAAGCCATTAGAGGTCAGATCAGGTGAGCAGGGAGGGTATTCCAATGCAGTTATTTGTTTACTGGCTAAAAACTGCCTCCAGCGCCAAGTGGGCTGGTGCATTGGTGCATTGTTGTGATGTAAAAGCCATGAGTTGTTGGCAAAAAGTTCAGGTGGTTTTTGTCTAACATTTTCATGCACTTTTTTAGAACTTCCAAATAGTAAACTGGGTTAACTATTTGTCTAGTTGGTACAAACTCATAACGAACACTTGCTCATAGGTGATTAAGATATGTGATAACCTTTTGTGAAAGGTTAGCGACATCGATTTGACTCTTGATTTGGACTGATGGAACTTTTTCGGTCATGGAGATTTGACTGACTTCCACTGTGCACTTTGCCCCTTTGTTTCGGGGTTGTGTTGATACGTCTGTGTTCCATCACCAGTGATAGATAACATGGCCCAAACCATCATCTTGTCCCTCCAGAAGGTCTTGGCAGACTTTGACTCTCCTTCGCTTTTGTTCATCAGTGAGCTCCATTTTTGCACACAGCTTTCTCATGCCAAGATTTTCAGTTAAGATTTTCCTAACTGTTTCTCTATCAATGTTTACTTGGTCTGCTGCGCTTCTCACAGTCAGCCAATGATTTTGATGCACAATTCGATGAATTTTTGCAGTGTTATACAATTTGATGAACTTTTGCAATGTTGTACAATTTGATGAATTTTTGCAATGTTTTCGGCTGTTCTGCTCTGGCACCCTGACCTCTCTTGATCAGTGACACTTTCTCTTCCTTCAGAAAAACGTTTAATCCATTTGTACATTGCCACTTTCTTCATGCCATTATCCCTATAGACTTGAACTAACAGGTCCCTGATTTCACTTCTACTCTTTCCAAGTTTAGCAAGGAATTTAATGTTTGTTCATTGCTCTAATTCAAGCTCCAACGTTCTTGCAACAGCACACAAAAACATACAACAATAATAAGGAACGCTACGTGGCAAGACACTGCCACATGCTGACATGAGCACGGGTACCAAGGTCACCCCCCCTTACTGAGCTGTTTGTACAGTGCTGCCAATGTAAGTGCAGTGGCAAACACATGAACCGAAATGTCAGACCCCCTGCGTATTTTTTCATCCTTTTGCTTTTAGCCTTTTTGTGTCTTTATATTTAAATTCTGTTTCTTTTAGTCAGCATATTGTTGGGTTTTGCTTTTTAATTTGCGATCTCCTCTCCTTTTTATTGGGATATTTAGGCCATTTACCTACATTTTAATGTGATTATTGACGTGGTTTATAAATTATCTTGCTATTTGCCATCTGTTTTTTTGTTTCCTTTTCCCTCTTTTTCGTGATTTCTTTTGGATTACTTAAATATGTTTTATGATTTCATTGTATCTCCTTTGCTTATCCTCTTATAAACAAAAGCTGTGTTTTTAGTGGTAGCTTTAGGGTTTAGAGTAGAAATCTTTCATTTGCCACAATCTAGCCTCATGTGATATACCATTTCATATATAGTATAAGAACCTAATACTAGTATACTTCCATTTCTCCCTGACTTCTGTGCAGCTGTCATACATTTTATAAGACATTGCTGCTAGTCTTGTTTAAACAGCCAAATATCTTGAAACAGATTCAAATGTTAGAAACAGATATTACCTATTTCGCCACGTAGTTATTATTTCCAGTGTTCCTTATTATTTTGTGTGTAGATCCATATTTCCATCTGGTATCATTCTGCTTCTGCCTGAAGAACTTCCTTGAACATTTCTTTTCTTTTCTTTTCTTTTTTTGCGATTTTTGGCCGGGGCTGGGTTTGAACCCACCACCTCCGGCATATGGGGCTGGCACCCTACTCCTTTGAGCCACAGGCGCGACCTCGGCCTTGAACATTTCTTGTAGAGCAGGTCTGCTAGTATAAATTTAAAGAGGTTTTCCCACAGTTTGCATTGTGTCTGATAAGAAATCTACTGTTCCGGCGCGGCATAAGGCGCCAGCCACGTACACCTGAGCTGGCGGGTTCAAATCCAGCCTGGGCCCGCCAAACAACAATGGTGGCTGCAACCAAAAGAATGGCCAGGCGTTGTGGCGGGCGCCTGTAGTCCCAGCTACTTGGGAGGCAGAGGCAGGAGACTTCTTGAGCCCAGGAATTGGAGGTTGCTGTGAGCTGTGACGCCACGGCACTCTATCCGGGGTGACAGCTTGAGGCTCTGTCTCAAAAAAAAAAAAAAAGAAATCTACTGTTCTTTGCTCTTTTATACATAAGGTGTCTTAT
>CAUYRH010163015.1:0-11446 GCA_963574655.1 Perodicticus potto | reverse complement strand
TCAAGCTGTCACCCTGGATAGAGTGCTGTGGCATCACAGCTCACAGCAACCTCCAATTCCTGGGCTCAAGCGATTCTCCTGCCTCCGCCTCCCAAGTAGCTGGGACTACAGGCGCCCGCCACAACACCCGGCCATTTTTTGGTTGCAGCCGTCATTGTTTGGCGGGCCCGGGCTGGATTCGAACCCGCCAGCTCAGGTGCACGTGGCTGGTGCCTTAGCCCGCTGAGCCACAGGCGCCGAGCCCATGCCTAAAGACTTTTGAGTACTCTCTCTTAAGACACTAGTTTACCAACTGGTGAGTTGACTGAATCTGACCAGTTAACAAGTGTTTGCTGTTTGACAATACAGTTGGCATTACTGAAGCATGAGGTGAAAGACACATTTCTAATTAATGAGATACTACTGAGCAAGGCTATCTGAAACTGGCAGATAAGCCCTAATAAGAAGATAGTAGGTGGAATAACAGTTAACTGTACAGACATATATGGAGGGTGCCAAAAATACGTAGACTCATTTTAAGAAAGGAAAACACTGTATTCCATTTGTAATACCCCATATATACCGATAACATTTGTTATCTTCTGTATTGTATCTTGTATCTCTTGTAATTAGAGAAGCCAAATGTGACTTGAGTATTACAACTTTAATACATTTTTTTCTTTCTTAAAATGTGTATCCATTTTGGGGGCACCCTCTGTACACTATATGTGATAAAATTTTCCGAATTGATGACCTTTTGAGATTAGAGGAACCTGGATTATATTTAGGTGTAGTGATGAGCATAACTGCTTTTTAAAGTCCTGATTTTCTCATTTACTGTATTTTATCATGAGCAAAGTCATTTTCTTAACATTTTAATTTTATTGCCAAGGGAGGGAATTAGTCGTTTTTCCTGCTAGGACACGCACAGTGGCAACATGAGGTCAAGTGTGGAAGGAGCTCAGTTGGATGGGAGGAGACTTGGGCAGGTATTGTACGTTCTGTTGACAGATACCAACTGCGGAGAAGCTGACAGGTGCATCAGGTGTTATGGGTCCAGGTTTTACTGAGTCCTGATTCCACGAAATCAAAGCAGCATATATGAGTCATAGGCTGTGGAAACCAAGCAGGGGTTTGAAGCTGCATAGAATTAGGACTCCAGGTAGGATAGAGGCAGAAAGTCACAAACAAGTGTGAACAAGAACTGAGGCAGAAGCACCTCAGGAGAAAATAATCTTTCAAGGCAAAAAGTTATTAGTTTTTTTTTTTTTGCAGTTTTTGGCCGGTTTGAACCCACCACCTCCAATTTATAGGGGCCGGCACCCTACCCCCTGAGCCACAGGCACCACCAAGGAAAAAAATTCTTTATAAGCTTTTTAGCATTGTCCAAGCTTTTTGTTTCCTTTTTTGTCCTCTGCTGCACATTGGCAGAAGAATTTTCTTAGGCCACACATTAAATGCACAAATACTAATGAAAGCTGATTAGCAAAAAAGTGATCCGTACATACTTTTCTTTGTTCTTTCTTTCTTTTTTTTCTTTGTTTTTGAGACAGAGTCTGATTCTGTCACCCTAGGTAGACTGGTGTGGTGTCATAATAGCCCAGAGCAACCTCAGATTCTTGGGCTCAATAGATCCTCTTACCTCAGCCCCTTGAGTAACTGGGACTACAGGTGCCCACCACAATGCCTGGCTCATTTCGATTTTTAGTAGAGATGGGATCTTGCTCTTGCTCAGTCTGGCCTCGAACTCCGCCCAAGCTCAAGCAGTCCACCTGCCTTGGTCTCCCAGAGTGCTAGGATTATAGGTGTGAGCCACCACGCCCAGCCCCGTGCGTACTTTTCAAGGTATCAGACACCACAAACTAGCAAAAAAAGGCTTCACAAAAACAACTTCTAACCTACTGGCTGCAGGTTAGTAACCCCTACTCAGTGGACTGTTCTGGAACTGATTTTGGAGTCTAGGTGATGCCAAGCTCTCCCAGGCATTGAGAATTATAACAGGAATATGGCTTGTGAAAACGCTTTGTTAAAATGCTTAAGAACCCTTCTAGTGCTACCATTCTAACTGTGTTTTATTACGCTGAAATGCTTTGATTAATGAGCTCATTTATTCAGGCTTCCAGGCATCTGCAATACCTCTAGCTCAGTTTGAAAGAACCATATAAGTAGAAGGGATTTAGGAAAATTTTACAAGAAGTGGTTGTCACTTCTTGTAAAGTGACACACTTTACAAGTGTGTCACAAAATTAGAAGAAAACAGTTCTTAAAGTTTGGATATTTTTTAAAAAAATAAACAACCCCAAAGAAAAACCTCTATGTGAATTCGATTTAGATATAAGGGGAAAAAAATATGCTTACCAGATCCGTTTCCCCCTTCTTTTGCAAGAGGAAGTCTGCTTTGCCAGCTAGCAGCTCTGCGCTTTAAGCCTGAGCCATCCTTATACATTTCCTTAAATCGCAGGTCCATGATTATGAATAGAAAAAACACTGCCCTTATTATAGTTATTCTCCTACAATTTTCCCTCCAGTGACATAAAACTTATATTTACTTTTCCTTTATTAGAAATGTCTCAAGTTATTAAACTTTCAAATACATTCTCATGTGTTTGTGTTATATAAGTTTAGTCTTTTTTTTCCTTTTTCTTTTTCTTTCTTTTTTTTGAGTCAGAATCTCACTCTGTTGCCCCAGGCTAGAGTAGCACGGAAGATAATTCACGGCAACCTCAAACTCCTGGGCTCAAGGGATCTTCTTGTTTCATCCTTTGGAGGACCTGGGACTATCGGCACCCACCACAACACCTGGCCAGTTTTTCCATTTTTAGGACAGACAAGGTCTCACTCTTGCTCAGGCTGGTCTCCAGCTCCTGAGCTCAAGCAAGCCACACCCGCCTTGGGCTCCCAGAGTACAGGTGTGAGTCACCAACACAGCCTTATAGGAAGTTTAGATGGGGAATGCCAACAAAATGAAAGCTACCCTAATGGGCTCTCGATTATCTTTGGAAGCTAAATCTGTATGATACCTGCTATTAGAAAGGAAAACATAACAAAACAAATAAAACCAAACCTTGTTGAGTTAGCCCAACCTGGGCCTCCCAGAAAGCACCTAATTTGAAAATTTGCCAGACATGAAGCGAAGAGAAAATTGCCTAAAGTAAAACTATTCTCAAAATGAAAACATATACAAATCCCTTGAGCTATATTAAGCAGAATAATTATGCTTAGGTTTCATCTCTGTCTCTGAATAGGCTGGATATGCCACACTTCAAAATCCTATTTGGAAGAAAAGAAATCTTATTCTGGGGGCATAAATGTGTTTAATTTTATAGCTTTTTGTGTTACCCAAATTTTCTTTTCTCAGATTGATATTGTTTCTTTTCATAATTTGACTTTACATTCATTCCATATCATGAAAATGAGCATGTAACACGGACATTTTCATAAGGCTTCTCATACTTAACTAGAGCAGCTTGAAGAAGTCCAGCTCAGTGCTAGCCCCCAGGTAGCTTCCATCCCGTTCTCTCTCCAGCTTCTGGAATCTTTTTTCCTGGAGTCACAAAACTGTTTAGGAAAATGGAGTGGTTGGGAACTTTTGACCTAAAATATTGAAATATTGTCCTTTTATCATGAACCCATTTAACCATGCTTGCTTTCTTCTTTGTTTCCCTTCTTTTTCCTTTTTTTAAAACAGACACTAGGCAATTTTTAATCTATAATGAAGATCACAAACGCTGTGTGGAAGCAGTAAATCCCAGCTCAGTGCAAACGGCAGCTTGCAATCAGGATGCTGAATCCCAGAAATTCCGATGGGTGTCTGATTCACAGGTGATGAGCGTTGCCTTTAAACTTTGCCTGGGAGTGTCATCAAAAACCGACTGGGTTCCTATCACACTATATGCCTGTGACCTGAGAAGTGAATTCCAGAAGTGGGAGTGCAAAAATGACACACTGTTTGGAATCAAGGGAGAAGATTTATATTTTAACTATGGCAATAAACAAGAAAAGAACATTATGCTCTATAAGGGATCTGGTTTATGGAGCAGGTGGAAGATTTATGGAACCACAGATGATTTATGCTCTAGAGGTTATGAAGGTAAGAAGCTTAGAATTGTTACCTTTGTGTCAAATCTTTCCCCTTTTCTTAGTTGGAAACAAATCCGAGAAAAATATGCTCTTGTTTGGTGTGTACTAGAAATACTAGAAAATAATTTTCACTGGGGTCTTTGACCCCATGCCTCTTTTAGCCTTGTAATGTTGCAGGGATAAATGAACTTAACTAAATATTTCTTTTTCTCTGGTTTAAATTATCCCTAGAGAAATGATTCATAGAACAACATTCTTTATCAATTCATTCTCCTAATATGAAATCTTGCTAGATATTCCAAATTGCTAGACAATGGGGATTTCTAAATGTTTGTAATTTGTGATGTCACCTTGTGGGTTTGTAGAGATTATCCTAATCAGAAGATGAGTGAAAGGGGTGTGGAGCTGTACCCAGAGATGAGACCTGGAGAGGTTCAGGGCAAATTTAATAAGGGGACTGAGACCCACCTGGGCAAAGATAGCGTCTGCACTGAGGGTGGTTGGAGGCTTGTTTTTATTCTGGGCCGAGGGAAATGAAGATTCTACAGCTTGCTGAAAGGTTCTGGAGGGTTAAAGTCTTTGCAGTGGAATTCTCAGGGTGGGACCAGGTGTAGGCCTTTTGTTCTAGGAGAGGATGAGGAAGGGGAAGGGTTTAGAACCCCACCAATTAGAAAGGCTGAGGAATGAGCTTGTAAATTAATACACAGTACATTTAGTTAGCTATTGAAGAAAGTGATACCACCAAGCAGGGGGTGGGGCAATCATCTTAGACATAGTTGGTTCCCTGAGCTGTTGCAGGTTAAACGAAATCAGAGTATTTAGACTTCTCTTTTATCAGGCACAGGCTGCATGGAAAACAAAACACAAAGGAACTTGAAGCCTTTTCCAAACATTGGTCTCTGAGTCCGATGATGTGATAGCCCCGTTTTAGGCTTGGATACTTGGTTATCATACAGTGTTCTCCAGAACAACATCAAGGTCAGAGGAAGAGTCTTCCTGTGAGGACAAGAGAGAAACTGTTGCATGTTACTTGGGCTGATAAGATTGGCTGAGCCCAGCTTATTGCAGCTGAGATGGAGCACAGGAATTCAGTCCTTTGTAAGAAGATTTTCTGTCACCAGTATAGAAAGAAGAGGGGAAAGCAAGAATTGAAAGAGGGCAAGAGAAGAGCTCAGGAAGAAGTTATTCCAGGGCATTTCTTGAACACAATGTAGGTTTAGAAAATACATGAGGGCAGCCTAAGTTGACACAATCTTCCCAGAGGAACTCTGCAGAAAATTATGGGGCAGGGCAAGGGTGAATTAAACTTCACTGAGTCAGATTCTATGAATGAGACAATCATGCTAACTGAAGAATTGAACTTGACTGTGCTAAGACATCAGGCTTATTTTATTTTAAAGTGCCACACCGTAGGTCTCCTTCCTCCACCCTTTCTGTTCTCCCATTGGTTTTGAGATAAATATGCATAGATTTAGGGTAGCGGTTCTTACCTCTAATTGCTTAAGAATCACTTTGAGAACTTGTTAGAAATGCAGATTCCAAGTTCCCCTGCCACCCAAATTCCAAGTAAGCCAATCAGGGAAGAGTTCAGGAAACTATTCTGTTATTTTTATAAAGACTTGGGTAGTTATGGTGTAGGTGGTCCACTGACTATATTTTGCGTACTCTCCCAAGATTTGCCAGTACTGAAGATAATTCTGTTAGAGGGCTGCCCTTAGAGTGACCATGAGATCCTTTAACTGGACATATTTTGGAACCCAATACAGAGATTGTATTGCACAGACTCTCTCTCTGAAGTTGTGATGGGGGCATGGCACTGGTTGAGGAGAAGGATTATTTTGGAATAATAGAGCTGGAACTATAGACGTAGGTGGATTTGGTAGTTGTGTGGAAGTCTGGACCACAAGAGGAACAGTAAATCAACTGTAGTTAGATGATTCATGAGTGAGGTAATTGAAGTTCTTTGGGTCACCAGGACCTGGTGTACAGAAAGATTCAGGAATTACTAAACCAAGTGAGTTAGTCCTGAAAAAGCTCTTTCTGACTGGCATCTATAAATCCAGCACTGACAATTTCTTGCCTAAGTTTAACAGCACAACTAGCCCTGAGGTGGTCTTCACTTGTTTCCCAGATAGGAAGAAACCAGTGTCCCAGTAACGAAGAGAGGCACAATTATTTCTGAATCCACCCTCTTCTCTCTATGATATATGATCTGGAAGAAGAGTCCTTCAATTTAGTGGAACAAAAGCTAGAATAGCATTTTAAAGTTATAAACAACCAGTTCATTGACCAAAAAGTAATTTTTGAGGTAATTGAAAATAAACCTAGCATTTAAGGAAAACCAAATAAGTAGAATGAATAAAGAAAAAGGAAGAAAGGGAAGGAGCACATTTATTGCGCTCTTCCGGTGTGCAACATGTTTTACAAACTTTATATTATCTAAAAGACTGAATGTCTGTTAAGACCTTTTTCAAGTCATAGACTCTACAAAATGTAATTAAGAAAAGAATCGCTACCTAAAATTAAATTGTGAATATCAGTGGGTGGCGAGTGGTCAAATACTTCAATGAAAAGACTTTCATCTCCTAAAGAGGGGATTCCTACAAAGATAGAGACTTAACTTTTTAAAATTTTTTTTAAGATAAAGACTTTAAACACACTGGAGAATTCTGCTTTGTGAGTTGTTTGGTTCTTAATAGAGACACGAACCTCTCTGACCCTTTGGCTTATGCCAAACCATGATCAGCAATGATTCTGCATTTCAATTTACCTTTCCCGTTGAATCCAGAGCTTCTGGCTTAATCCATTTGCATTCAGTTTTTAAAAAGACAGGTATCCATTGTAGATGGTGTCTAACGGTCTTGAGTGATTTGTTTTCATGATGTAGACTGCAGAACTCTGCCCAAATTCCCATTCCTGGTAATTGTTGTGGAGGGGCTCAAGTCCAGGCTGGCTTGACAGGAATTGGAGAGGATTTAAGGTCATTTTCCTTCTAAAGATTCCATAATTCTGGAACCAACCAAGGGAAAGAAGAGCCTCTTTGTGCTGGAAAAAAGGCAAACATTAAAACTGGCGTCCATAGAGGAAGGAGGAAAATCTGTCCCCACAAATGGTGGAGTTATTCCTCAGCCCAGGCAACAGACCAGGGTAGAGGGAGAAGGGGAAAAAACAAGGGTCCCCTGTGTGTACCCTACACCCTGCATGCTGGTACCCTTCTTCCTAGGAAATCAGCATTCAGAAATGGTGCTCACGCTTCAAATGCGAATCCTTGTGTCTCTCTAGCCATGTACACGCTCCTGGGCAACGCCAACGGGGCGACCTGTGCCTTTCCGTTCAAGTTCGAAAACAAGTGGTACGCGGATTGCACCAGCGCCGGGCGCTCGGACGGGTGGCTCTGGTGCGGAACCACCACCGACTACGACGCAGACAAGCTATTTGGGTACTGCCCTTTGAAATGTAAGTAACTGTTTGTCACCAGGAGGAGTTTGGCAGTTTGTTAGAAGGCATGGTAGCGATCAGGGATTGCGTTTATCTGGAGCATTTTTCCCCCCCGGAGTGATTTCACATTTACGATCTCATTGTGAGTCACCAGAAGCCTTTAGGAATGGCATTGTCTCTGTTTTACAAAGGAGAAAGTGATCCATGGGGGCTGGAGACTAGATCACAGACCTTTGGACTCTTAGCCCTGGGATTTTTATGGGTATTGAGATCTTGCTGACAAGAGTAGGCTGTACCCCCATACCTCAACAACTCCTGAGATCATGAGACTGGACTCCCAACCTCCCCTGCAGCAAATAACCTCTTTCTTTCTACCAGTTCTCTGTTACTTTCTAAGACTTTAGGGCAAATTAACCTGTACGCAACACAATATACATATGCCTAGCTCTGGAAGCATGCACGCCCTGTTCTCACCCCCAAATGCTTTTACCTTTGGGAAACCACAGATGAAAAACCAGAAATAAGTGTAGGGTTTGATGGAGAGAGAGGCCCCTGAATTTTGTTTCATTGGAATGAAAAGAGCTTCTTACGTTAAAATAATAATGATACTCTTTTTATGTTTAAGAAGAGTGTCATTTGATTTCAGACAGCTGGGAATCAATGGAAGTGGGTCATGTATACGCTTGAAAGTTTTTGACAAGTGAACATTTAAGCTGTATAATGGAAAAGAAGCAAGATCACATCACAAGGGTGGGAGGACTCCAGGGCAGATGAACACTCGGTGTTTGAGGAAACTGCAGCAGGTTTTTGGCGGGATGGAGGATGTCAGCATTGGCTGGCAGAGCTGGGGCTAAGGAAAGAGGAAAGGAAAGTGTTCTTTCTCTTTTGCTTCACTTTCCCTGACACCCAGCACTGTCTTCCTGCTGCCCGCTTCTTCCTTCCTAACCTTCTTACCCACTGACCTCTCACCTGCTACTTCAGAATGGATCAGAGCAGCTCTTGCTTCCTGTTACCCCCCAGGACTCTTTCTCCTGGTGCTCTGCACAGGGCGAGGCCGGCTGGACATCGGATGTGGTCCGGGATGTCGCAAGCTGCCTGAATTTACAATAGCTTCACTTACAACTCAATTTTCAGGACCACAGATCCGCTCCTAATCCACATCATCTCAAGCACTGTTGTAAAATAGTACAACCTAGAAAAATAACTTGGCTTGTCAAATTGAAGCCAGAAGTCTAAGAATTGTGCTTATTTATCTCTTTTGATCTATACTCTCCACTCATCTCTCTAAAAGTAAACTTGATTTCCTGAGTGCACTCATTTCTAATGGAACAATACCCACAAAAATACTCTTCCTGCTCCTGGTCACACTGCTCTTCCATTCTGGATTGGAGGGGGATGTATTTACCCCTACTTCTAGCAATCTTTACATGTTTGATTCCCACTAAAGATTTATAAATGTCAAATTTTTACATTAGAAGTCTTTTTCTGAAAAAGTTGCTTTCCCCCCCTCTAAGACAAAGCAATACCAATTTTTCATTGATTAAGGAGGATATTTCTCCTTTGCTTAGTAGGAATAGTATTTTCTAAATCTGTTTCATGAGTTCTTAGGAGTTTACATGCAATGGGGTCCAACTATATCATCTTCCACTTAATGGTACTGATTGACAAAAGAATTGATGGATGAATGGGTGATTTAATGAATGAAATGTACATGGCAAATTATAAATCCCTCATCACAAAGGAAACTCACAACCTTGGATAGGCTTAGCTATGGGTTGGAGAGGTGTCCTGAGTATGTTCACCTGAATAAATTTATAGTCTTGTTACTTTGCATTTATGTCTTCACCACCAAATGATATATACTTTTTCCTATTAAATGTAAACGTAAAATAATTATGAGACGTTTGCTTTCAATGTGCATTAAAAATTTCAAGCACACTTTATTCGTTTCATGCCTGTCATAAGGGCTTTGTAATTTCCTAGCCTATTTCATTTTGTCCTCCCTTCAAAAGAGCATTTTCTTCTATATTAGCCTTAATCTAGCCTTAATCTTCGATACAGGAAGATGAGGTCCCAGTTCTTGACCTGGCAACAGCTAACATATACACTTCATTGTGCATTGCATTGTTTATTGCAATGTTTTCCTTCTAGGTAGAGATTAATTTTCAAGTATCATGAGAACAGGAAAAGGAAAAGATCCCATTCTTTCGGTTTTCTCGAGCTTGCAACTTTAGCTCTCAATATCAGTCATGCTGGTTTTCTGTGGGAATTTGATTTCTTTGTGCTATGTACAGTCAGCAAACCTTTCTATTCATTGAGAAGTATGTTTTAATCCCATGACTTAAAATGCAAAATATACTTTAAGTGAAGAGTCAATGCCATTTCCTTCTTTGGTCATTTATATTGCTTTCCCCCATTCCTGTAGCATGAAAAGAATCCTTCCCTTTTTAATATCTCACATTTTTGTCATATCACAGAGTAGAAACTCCAAACTCTAAAATTAATTGCTTAAAACAATCTCTGTCTTCAAGTAAACCCCAAATCATTCTCACTTGAATGATCTCATTCACATACACAATCAACTAATAAGACCTCAGATTGTTATTTAAATTTAGTGTCACTAATTTAAATTTATTTTTTATAGAGCATATTATGATTGTGTCATTAAAACATCTTCAAAATTTCTATGCTGTTGCCAGAATCAAATTTTGATGTTTTCTTCCTCCTGGACGTGCCGTGGAACTACAAGTTTCATATCATGGCCTGTGGTGTTTTGTCACCATGTGATTAAAAGGTCTGATGAGGTTACTTCCTCATCAGATATAAAGCCCAGTGACACACAGAGTTAAGAATCAGGACAGGCTCAGCGCCTGTGGCTCAACAGGCTAAGGCGCCAGCCATGTACACTTGAGCTGGTGGGTTCGAGTCCAGCCTGGGCCTGCCAAACAACAATGATGGCTACAACCAAAAAGTGGCCGGGTGTTGTGGCGGGTGCCTGTAGTCCCAGCTACTTGGGAGGCAGAGGCAGGAGACTCGCTTGAGCCCAGGAATTAGAGGTTGCTGTGAGCTGTGATGCCACAGCATTCTACCCAGGGTGACAGCTTGAGGCTCTGTCTCAAAAAAAAAAAATCAGGACAATAGAAACTATGTGGAAAGTAGCCTAATATCACAGTACATTGAGTATTTCACAGAAATTTTGAGAAGTTATAGAATCCTTTCTCACTTCCTTACAAATAAATTAAAAGATGAATACTTTACATGGCTCAACAATAGAACCCGGGGTATTAAAAAGAAAACAGAGGAAATTTTCACAACATGAAGCATATACACATGTTTTGTTTACTAACTTCTGAACCATATGTAAAGGCTATAGATAATATTTATCTATGCATAATAGAGAACATCCAGGTTTATGAAATTATTGGGAATTGTATAATAGAAAAGAAAAAAGATTCTAACAAATAATTATATTTTACTCAGAGGAAAGAAAAAGTAACAATTAGTATCTACTATTGTTAAGAGCTTTACCTATATTGCATACATCTTAGTAATGGGAGGATGAAACTCCCCAAGTTCATGATTTAATGTATAGGCAAAATGCCCACTTGCTGAGAGAAGACATGTATTTATTTTCTTTCATTCCCTCACCTTTTTTTTTTTGTCTAGATTAAGAACATTGGGCTGGTATTTCTATTCTTTGTCTTTACATTTACTTCACTTTCCAACTGATCTGATTCCAAATTTCCCAAAGGAGAATAGGATGTTATGCTTTCCTTTCTTCCTTTCTTTCTTTTCTTTTCTTTTTTTTTTTTTGAGACAGAGCCTCAAACTGTCACCCTGGATAGAGTGCTGTGGCATCACAGCTCACAGCAACCTCCAATTCCTGGGCTCAAGCGAGTCTCCTGCCTCCGCCTCCCAAGTAGCTGGAACTACAGGCGCCCGCCACAAC
>CAUYRH010163014.1:0-36389 GCA_963574655.1 Perodicticus potto | reverse complement strand
CCGTAAGTGTGATCCCACCAATCACCCTCTCTCCACCCATATAAATCTTGAATTTTATGAAGTCAATAATTATAATTTAGTTTTTCTTCTTTAACCTCCTAGTATTCTTTATAATTCCTTGTGTCATTATATTTAATACAGGTTGGCCCTAAAGTTCATGTGCAATTTTAAATTCTACACTATTTTAAATTGCACGTGAACTTTATAGCCACCCTGTATATAAATTCTTATGTATAAATTTATAATGTAAACATAAATAATTCACTAACAATAAGTCACTAATTTATGAATATATAATTTTATAAATACTGTAATCTCGTATCTTTATGAATATGTTGTGATAGATTCACTTTCTTTAATCACTGTTCAATTTGCTTCACTGATGCTTTCTGAGATCTGTTTGCATGGGTGATGGTAATAATACCCTTAGTTTCCCTTTGCCTGTATCTTCATCCAGTTCGAGTCTCCCGAGTATACCTACCCTCTAGAATGACTGGGGAAACTTTCCAACTTTTTCTATAAAATTAGGTTAGCTTAGGAGAAGATGTTTGTTGAAAATTTGGCAAAACTTGACTGGAAACCTCCCTAGGCCTACAGCCTCTTTTTGGGGCGTGGGGGGATGTAGAAGTCTGCAACTACCTTTTCCTTTATTCCTACTCAAGTTTTTCTCTTCTTAGAACAATGCTGGTAACTTGTGTTTACCTGGATATTTGTATTTATCCTATACCTTTAAATCTCTGTGTGGGAAAGTCACTTTAACATGTTCTTACAAGCTTAAAAGTCTCTTCAGGGGATATAACAACCTTCTTTTTCTCTCTTTTCCTTAAGCAGTTAGGGTTAGGGTTTATTGGTCTTTTTGAAGAATAAATTTTTGAGTTATTGATCACCCACACCAAGTATATTCATCTCATTACTTTGTGTTTACTGAAGCATGTTAATTGATGTTCAAATACCCATATTCTATTTTATTCATCAATTTCTGTTAGACGCTATTTTTAAAATCCTTAATATAATCATAGATTTGTCCATTCCCTCTTATACTGGTGATTGTTTTTCTTTATTCAGGATTTCGTTGTAAGACACTTTGAGGTTAAAGGCTGTTACATATTCTTTGTGGGTTATTCCTTTTATAAATATAAAATAGGCAGGCTTTCTGTTTTTCCCACTTACTGTGTCTTGCCATGAATTGTATTTTATTTAACGTTATTACAGACAAATCTAATACCTATCATAATTGAAAATGCATGTACTCCTTGACCAAGAAATATTACTTATAGGAATTTATTCTAACCCACGCACATGTGCAATATTTGAAATGGAAGTTACATGCTATTCACTGCAGGCTTTCTGGGTAATAACAAGGGGTCAGAGACAACCGTTGTTCTGGTGAATGGGCAATCCTCTGCCTATCCAGAAAGAATGAAGCTCCCTGTGTCACCGATAGGAACTGATCTTTAAGACCTGTTATTAAACAACAAGGAATTCTAGGAACAGAACATTCTGTACAGATGTCAACATTTGTATGAAGGGGGGACTCACGTCTCCCCGGTCCATTATCCAGGTAGAATTATCTCTGGAAGAAGAGGCAGGAAATTGTTACTAAGGCTGCCTCCACGGAGGACGTGCCTGGAGCAAAGGGTGAGAGTGAGGTGTTCCACTGATTTGAAGCTCTCAAATATTGAACTTCTTGAGTGCTTAACTATTCAAAACATAATTAAAATTAAAAGCCCACACCTGTATCTCATATCAGCGTTTGCCTGTGTCAGCCTTGTTTCCATTTTGGGAAGCTGTTTCGCATTTTCTATTTACTATGTTTTCTAGCTTTTTCTAACCTTTTCTCCCCCTTTCTTCTCTCCTAAGATTGGTGCAATTTTGTAACCGTTTTTCCTCTAGTGGCTTGGAGGGTACACTTCCTATTTCTGTCTCTCTAATCACTATTCTCCCAAGTAGGCCTCATGAAGCGGTGGGGTGGATGCTGCAGCGTCCAGGTCTGACAGGTCCTCTCCCCAGTGGACGCGAGTTGTGGCAGCTGCTGGCCCTCAGCTGAATGACGTCTCCTTGCCCGAGGTCTCACACCTTTCCAGGGAAGCTGACATCTCACATCTAACGACTAGCTGAAATGGGGTGTGTGTGAAGGCATATTCCCCTCTCCCCAAATCTGCCATGTCCATCGGCCCTGGTGGGGTGGGCATGGGAATAACAAAGCCAGCATTTCCCCGAGCCCCATCCGCCCAGCTCATGTCCTTTACCAGCAGCAGGGACTGACCCAGACTTCCTGCATGCACGGCTCCAGCATGGAGTCTGTTCCCCAGGGAATCTGGCTTCCAAAGATTGATTCGTCTAACAAGTTCTAACACACGATAATATGCAAATGTACAGTGCTGATGGTGAGCGATAATCAGTTAGGACGATCAATCAAGCCACCCGTGTGCCAGTCTGCTTGTACCCACCAGTACATGCTCTGGCCTTTATATTGTTTGTGTAGTTATCATTCTTTACAATTGGTTGAAATTTTTAGAGATCTTGATATAGGGAAATGATATTTCTTGTAAACAAAATATATCCAACTGAAAAGACAGAATTTGCTCTGATTGTAAAAAGCAAAGCTGTTCTAACGCCAACCACAATCTTCTAAATAATTGAATTAGAACACAAATTTGCTTCAACTCCCAGGTACTTGGCTAGTGTGAAGGCAGGGACAATGTTTTCCAGTTTCTGTTAAGTTTTTCATTCACTGGTGTAGAATAACCTAAAGTTTGATTTTTAAGGAGGGGAGAGGGAGGAGATAGATGTTGGTGTTTGAAACTGACAAGTTGTCAGTTACACAATTCCCCATTTCTTGCTGCCCCGGCTCCTGTACCGCTGACAGCATGGCAGAGGTACAGGAAACCTCTCCTTCCCAAACCGATAGGAAGTGGAGTGACAGTGTATGACCCACGTGACGCGGCTTGACGGTCCAGGCTTTGATCCAGTCATGGACGACACTGGTCCCCACTAGTGTCACAGATGTTGCAACAGCAGAATACTGTTGATGAAAAGTGATGAAAAGCTGTACACATCCCACGCCCCTCATCTTCAGTTCTCCAGTCAGGTTTTTTATTCACCAGCAAAAGGAGAAACAAGCGGTCATCAGTAAGCGCACTGTCTCACGCCTCCCAGCCCCAATCAGCCTCCACCTTGAGGCTCAGGCCGGGAAGCATTGCTCTCACTGTGATGCTGTTCTCCTGGCTCCAGTCCTCAGCACACCCTATGGAGTGGGACTACCACTGTGTCCATCCTACGGGCAAGGAAATGCAGGCCCGGAGATGGTAAGAAACTTGCTCAGCCAGGGACTGCATCAGTTGTCTGTCTTTGTCATGAATCGCCCCAGCATTTAGTGGCTTGAAGCAGGATTTAGTGTCTCACTGTCTGTGGGCCAGGAATGCTGGCCTGGCTTAGCTGGGTCTTCTGCTTCTAGGTCTGTCAAGAAAGACACATCTCAAGCTCAACTAGGGAAGGCTCCACTTCCAAGCTCACTTTCAGGATGTGGGCAGGAATTTGGTGGCTCCTGAGCTGTCGGCCTGAGGGCCTCAGTTCCTGGCTTCCCCACATTTCGTCACAGAAGGCAGGGGTGCTGGAGCACCACGTTGCTGGAGGACCCCATGGCAGGCCTGGATGCAGGTCCCTGTGGCTGGCATCTGGGAACTGGGAGCTTGGGACTGTTCCCACCATCACAACCAGAGCGCAGTCTGCTCTGCCCTAGCTGTCTGTGGCAGCAGCACTTGGAACACTTGCTTCCCCAGGGAGTCTGGATGTCGGAGGTGCGGACAGAAGGAACCACGTGGCCCAGCCCTGGGCACCGGGTCTCTAAGGAGCTAGCCTAGCAGACAGCATTCTGCATGTGCTGTCGCGACTGACCACGTGAGTTCAGTGTGCCCATGTGCCTGCCCAGGAGAGGACTCTTGGAAGCTGCTCCTGGTTTCTCCAGGGGTCACCTGTGTGCCTTTCTCTCTGCCTCGTTTACAAGCTTGTCACTGACAAATCATAGCTGTGTGACCATTTGCTGAGTCCTGGGACTCCTACAAACCGTCAAACCCAAAGGTGTTTGGGGACACTGGGCACTGCGCAAGAGAGTGCCACCAGCACAGTGGAAGCTCCCTCAGCTCGTTTGGACGTACCACCCCACCACTGTTGTCATTCTGTGCATTGGAAGCAAGTCACTGATGCAGCCAACGTGCCTAGAAATGCACAAGGGCGTGATTCCTGGAGGGAGGGACCTCTGGGCCATCGCAGAGGCACACAGGCCACTGCCCTTCAGCTGGCTACTGAGCTTTCACTAAAGTGAGCGGAAAAAAGAGCCGGGTGTTGTGGCGGGTGCCTGTAGTCCCAGCTACTCGGGTGGCTGAGGCAAAAGAATTGCCCGGTCCCAGGAGTTGGAGGTTACTGTGAGCTGTGATGCCACAGCACTCTACCAAGGGCGATAGAGTAAGACTCTTTTTTTTTTAAAATAAAATATTTTTCTGAATCTTGGCCTGAGGCTGCAGTAGATTGCCCCGACCCCCACCACCAGGCAACTGATTTTGTCAACTTCTTTTATTTATGCAAGTTCAAAGTGTGTCCCTGTTACACAAATGGCAGCAGAGTGGACACGTCCCTGCTCTTTCCTTTCTTCTCTCTCGGCGACCACTAGCCTCTAGGACACAGCAGCTTCAACCCCTTTGGTGGCCATGGTTCCACTCAGTGGCCCTGTACCATTCACATCCCAGTGCCCTGGTCACAGATGCCAAGGGGCTGTTACAAACCATGTTGCCTCCAATACTGCAGACACATCCACATATCTGCACGGGCACAAAGTTAACTTGTTGGGTCAATGTTATATTTGTCTTTTTTTTTTTTTTTTTTTTTTTTTTTTCTGTAGAGACAAGTCTCACTTCATTGCCCTTGGTAGAGTGCTGTGGCGTCACAGCTCACAGTAACCTCCAACTCCTGGGCTTAAGCGATTCTCTTGCCTCAGCCTCCGGAGGAGTTGGGACCTACAGGTGCCTGCCACAACGCCTGGCTATTTTTCTGTTTTGCAGTTCGCCTGGGGCCAGGAACTTGTCATTCTTCTTTAGGAAATTTATTTTACTCATGTTCCAAGTATTGTAAAATTCAAAGGTTTTTGTTTTTTTTCTTTTTTGCAGGTTTTGGCCCACCCGCCACCTCCGGCATATGGAGGCGCCCTACTCCTTTAAGCCACAGGTGCCACCCAATTCAAAGAATTTTAAGTGAAAAGTTCATCTCCTGTTTATACCCCACTCATGATGAGGCAACCACTATTCTAGACTCAGGGGAGGAATACAAGGGGCCCTGGGCATAGACAGGCCTGTCTGCATAGGAGCAAAAAATCCTTCAATGTCCTTTCTGCATCGCATTCTTTGGGGGTCAGATCCTTGCCAAAGTGTTGGTTAAAACTAGAGAAAGCCTAGAAGCTCACGCCTATACTCTTAGCGCTCTGGGAGGCCAAGCCAGGAGTTGGAGGTTGCAGTGAGGTGACAATGATGCCACTGCAAAGGAAGGGGAGGTAGGGAGCAGGGGCGAGGGCAAGGAAAGGCGGGAAGGCGGGAGGGAGGGAGGGGGTAGAAGGAAGGACTTCAGTGGAAGAATTCGTGTGAAGAATACCCTTCTCATTTTTTAAAGTCTCATCAGGCCTTAGCCACACACCATCATCAATCATTTCCACCTTATCAACAAACAGGATTTTTAAACACTTTTTCTCCCTGCCTAGTCTGTACTTCTTGCTAGTTGCTTTGTTTGCTCCAATCTCGATATTCAAAGCTGGAGGCTGTTCTCAGATGTATGGTAATCCACCTTGGAGCCACTGGCCATCTTTGCGTGTCCCTGCTGGGTGATGGAAGTCCATTCTCTGGGAATCTGTGAAAACACTATCTTTAGGGCCTTTCCAGAGCTACACAGGTTCCCCAGAGAAGCTTCTTTCAGCATCCCCCTCTAGAGACCACGGTCTGCCGCCCTGGACATCCTGGGACTGAGGAGAGGCGTGCAGTCACTACACCCCTCTGCACCTAGGTGGCACCAGATCCCTCCGTGCCCAGCACCCTCAGTCTAGGGTCGGGGCAGTGAGTGTCATTAGACAGTGGGTGGAGGAAGGGTGATGGAGTTTTGACCCTGGCACACCCAGTGAGTTTTCACAGTGCCAGAGCATGAGGTGTTGGCCTCATTAAAAGTGGGGAATTAGTATATGTGAGGTTTGAACAATTATGTAGAAACCATGGGGAAATCTGGGCATGCAGCTCAGTACCAGAGAGGGAGCCATGAACACAGACAGGCAGTGCCCGCAGGAAACCCGTGCTTGCTGAAGTGGAGGCACCGCGTGACATGGTCTTCAAGGAGGCTAAGAACAAAGGTGGACTACACGGGCATCCTCAGTTGGCCTTTGTATGCAGGGGCTCTGCTCCCGTGGATTCACCCAACTGCAGGTGGAAAATATATAAAAAATAGATGGTCTCATCTGAACGTGAAGATTTTTCCTTGTCATTTCCCTCAATGATACACTATATTTTCATAGTATTTACCTGTTTTAGGTATTTTAAGTCATCTAGACATGATCTAACATCTACATGAGGATATGCAGACATTATATACAAATACTGTTTCATTGTTCCTCAGGGACTTGCGTATCCATGGATTTTGGTATTCAGAGAGGGTCCTGGAACCAATCCCCGTGGACACCAGTGGATGTCTACATGTAAGTCGCACACAAAAACATTTACCGCCTAGTTACGCCCGCTTAGAGGTCTGTCGGGAAGGACCCCACAGTGGCACGCACACATCTACCACCAGATCTTGGTGTCTTACTATCAAACTCCATATAACGGCCCTGGGAGTCCCTGCAGGATCTCTCTCGTTGTCCCCAAAAGTAGGATGATGGGGGCACATAGGACACTGGGACCAACTAGAAGCTGCTCCCACTGGCTGGCCTTTCAGGAACAACTGGAGCATCAAAATAAAGAACAGTTAACAAATTAGAACTAATTAAAAAAATAGCATCCTTTTTTCTATACTGATATAAATGAATAAAGAAATAGAAGGTGCTTAATGCATACAGAATGAAATCTAATAATGCAGGAAGGATAACAAAGCAGAAAATTGTTATTTTGCAGCTACATGGTAAAAACTAGTTAAGACAAAAATAATCAGGCGATGCCAAAGTTGATAGTTAAAAGTTTGATGCAAAATAGGAACAGTCTTGAAACATCTCCCTGCAAAATACAAATGTGGAGAACCATGGAAGGCAGGCACCACCTTAATTAAGTAAAACTAACAACAGTACAAGGAGAAAAGTCAACATCCTGAGCCTCCTGCCACCACACCGTCTCTGTGCTATTCTCGCCAAAAATGGATAATCATAGGGACACAGACCAAAACACCAGAACTGAGGAACATTCTGCAAAATAACTGGCCTGTACCCCCTCAAACTGTCTAGGTCACCACAGACAGACTGGGACTTATTCCAGGTGGGAGTGAACTCAAGAGACAAGACAGCCAAAGGCAAGCCACTGGTTGGCTGTGACCTCATACCAAATGCTCCTGCTGACGCTTGTGCTCTAAGTAGCTAGGAGGGCTTTCTTTATAGGACAGACACACCAAAGTGGTAAGGGTACCCATCTGCAGTCACTGTCGGATGGTTCAGAAAAGACTGAGTCACACAGACACACAGAAATGCTCGTTCAAAGGTAAAAAAGGGCAATGCAGGTGAGAATGCAGGTGAAGGGCAAACAGCTCTTAATGCCAAGAGTTAGAAAGTTTTTCAAAACAGACACAGGAGACAAATCAGCCCAATGCAATGTGCAGTCTGTGTTTGCACAGACTGATCACCCAAACTGTGCTGGTGACCACAGAAGCCAGGTGCAGTCCTGAAGCCTACCCACCATGGTAGGTACCTGCTGCAAGGTACCAAAGTTTTAAAATTGTCCTAATAAACTGGGTCACAAGTCTCAGAACCAGTCGCTGAATGTGACCGACTGAGGTGGCCAGGCAGCGCCTACCCGTCGGCATCAGGGACAGGTCCACCAGCCAGTCCTGAGGGAACCTGCCCCAGGCCTGGAGACCTCCCTCCAACCCCCAGTCTGTCTTACATCCCCAAGCAGAAGAGGGCTGTGCCACAGGGAAGCGCCCAGGGCAATGCTTCTTGCCAGATGGCTGACCGGCTTCAGGGGGCTGCAATTCTAACACTGTCTTTTAGCAAAAAAATTGTTCTTTCTGCCCCGTAAGAGCAAAAACCAAAGTTGTACGCATATACACACCATTAATAACTTTATTTAAATATTCCAAGGATCCCAAATCCCATTTAAAAATAAAAACTGCAAATCACTTCATTCAGTAAAAGTACATAAAATCTCCTCATAATTAGTATAACAATTCGTGATACAGCTCTTCCTCTGAGAAATGTTTTGTTTTACCCTTTATTACAAAAGGCACAGAAGTCATCTGAGGCCTCAGAGAGAAGCCCCTCTGCATATTCATGTCACACAGCTACTGTGCAGCCAGATACGACTGGTAAAGCTCATACTAGAGTTTCCCGACAATTCACAGGGACAGATTCTTTCTATAAATAATAATTAAAAAAATATTGGACCTTAAGACCAATACAAGCTTAATAAAATGGACCTGAAATTTCTGCAGGAGTTTTATTTCTTGACATTAACAGTGAAAGTCAATTACCAGCAACAGACACATCAGACCCGCCTTGGCCAAGGACACCAAACACTGATAAAATGAGCAACTTCCAAGGTGCCCAGAGGATACCACTGTAAGCTCCACACCAAAGCAACGATTAGACCGGTCCTATCACCCAATTGGTCTGCATCTTTACAAATACACACTTTCTATGTCAAAATAGTTCTGGATTTGGTTTCCGAAGATGCTGACCAGGTGCAGACCTGCTGGGCCTGCTCACCGGGGTGGCTCGGCCCCAGGCAGGTCACCGCCTGCAGTGTCTGGGTCACCGGCCTCAGCCTCTGCTCTCTGCTCCTCGCCCACCTCGCTCTCCGGCTGCCCAGCACCGCCTGTACTATCATTTGCTTCACTGGACCCTTCTTTCTTCTTTTCTGCCATCACCTCCAGCCCCATCATCCTGAGGTAATGAAGCCGTTCATTCTTGGGCACAAACGTTCGAATGGAGGCCTTTCCCCGCCATCCGCACAACACGATGGGACACTGAAGGGCATCTGGATTCCTACAAACAAAGCAGCTTCTTGTAAGTGGTGAACATTCTCAAAACAGCACCTAAGGAGATGTATATGCGACTCTAAAAAACAAAAATACCCACAAACCCTACCAAACTACTAGAACATTTGAACCTGTGACCGTAGGGTCCTTCTTTGTGTCCCAAATAAAACCAATGCCCCTGGGCACGCCTTTCCTCCAAGTTCGCCACTGAGCAGCCCCTACCCCTGCGGAGTCCAAGCACCTCCAGTGTCAAGTCCTGCCCGCTCCCCACCCGAATGAGAGAGACATTTTTCCTACGTTCCTCACATTCTCCTTGGAGCCAGGTGACTTTCCCAAAGTCACGATGCCGGCGAGCACGTGGCAGGGGTGGGACCCACGCATCCCTTCAACACCCATAGCTTCATCTACTTGGGTGCAGTGACCCCCAGAGTGGTGAGCCCTGCCGGCATGTGCCGTCCCAGTGTGCAGAGCTATCTGTGCTGGCACAGCTGCCCACTTGACCCCCCATCCCAAGCAGGGGTGACAGTTGGCATTCGCCACGCAGGCCGCCCTTCAAGTGGTTGGCCAGGCAGGGTCTCCCACCTTACTGTGCATTCCCCTTCCTCCTTGGCCACGCCCCGATCCCCACCACACAGCCACCCAGTCTGCCCAGATCCAACGTTGACTTCCCAAGAAAACCTGCACCGTGGCTCTCCCCAACCACCTCCCAAACCCACTCAGCCCTGCACCCCATCTTATTTCTTCTTCTTAAAAATGGTGCAGCTGTCACTGATGAGATCCTGATCCCGACACTCTTTTGAGCTGAGGTGCCCGGTAACGTAAGCCCCGTAACGCTGCTCCCTGGTGTCCTCACCTGGCAAGTGCTGCTGACTCCAGCACCTACTGCCCCGAAGACTCCTGTGAGGATCTGGGGAGACCACACCTGCAACTGTGCATCCCACACCCCCGCTGATGTGCACAGGTGACCAGCACGCAATGTATGAACCGAAGATTGCGACCAAGAACGCAACCTCACTGAACTGCCCAATCTTTACATTTACTCTGCATTAGACAGAAATTTGACTTAAACTCTAATGCTTAAAGAACAAGCACTACACATTTTATTTTCTATAAGTAAAAAGACATTTGACCCAAGTGTTTTATTGAAATGTACCTTCATAAAGACCTACAAGAATATTCCCGGCCTGAGGTTCTCACAATCCCCCTTCTGGGAACAATCATAGAAAGCCCTGAGGTCCTAAAGCTCCCCGCTCCTGCACGACGTCCCTCCACCGCCAACGAGGCGGCACCTCACACCAGGCACACGCTGTCTTACCTGGGATCCGGTTCATACTTCAGCACGACGCTTCCCTTCGCTGGAAGAGAAACAGACGCACGTTTGCCAACTTTTCGGGTGGAGCACCTATGACACACACGTTCATGTGCCCAGTGCTGTGAAGCACTTTGATGAGAGGGAACAAATCACAGCCTCGGCTCGAGGACCTGGATGGAAGGACAGGCCTTCTGAGCAGGAGGCCAAGTCCCGGCAGGGCACCGAGAACACCCAGCAGGGCCAGAGCCAGAACCTTCGGGGTCTAAGGTGAAGCGACTGACGGTCCCTGGGGGTGGCAGAGAGGCTGGGAGCTCATTACTGGTCAATTCTCAAAATTCGAGATATAAGAAATTACAGCACCAACTCTCAGGAACAGCATGAAATACACAACCATAGTCAAAAATAATACCACAATCACCTAAATGTGATTAAAGGAAACAAGTACAAACAGTTCCCTCAATCCTTAAAATAATCTCTACATTAACTGTGGTTGTCGCCTGAGGAGACGCCGGCAGGAAGCAGATGCCACCCGCTGCTCGGGCTCTGCAGGCTCCAGAGACGCGACCACAGCGCTGCAGTGACCCCGTCTGTGGTTTCATCAGGCCAAGTCAGAAACACTGAATAGTAAGTCGTAACAAATAAACAAGAATGACAACAAGAGAAAAACAAAACTAGAATAGCTGGGCAAAATCATTTTCCCACTTAGGGGGAAATGTCCCTGGAGTGATCTGAAGGGAAGTTTAGGAAGTATAAAAACAACAACGTACCAGCAGCCTGCCCGGCCGGCTAGCAGAACGTACACTGGGCTGTGCTATTCTCCTTTAACAAGGACAGTTAACCAACGACCCAGATACTGGCGTTAGCTGGTCACGTCCTCTGCATACCTTGTAACACAGATGGACCCGAGCACCTGCAGGCAGGGCTGAGCACACAGGCCTGCCCCAAACACCTCGCAGTCTCACGCAGGTTGCTGGGCCACCCCAGCTGCTCTCTCCCAGGCCCAGGGACATACAGCAACCCCCAGGGGATGCCTCTGATCCTGACCCTTTAAGATGTCAATCAGGATTCCACAAAAACCTTTGAAAATTGATGTAATCAATAAAAAGACAGCTATAGTGTACTAAAACATATGCTCAATATACCAAAAACCACACAAACACTTGATTTTCACTGTCCTTATAAAGGTAATCCGAGTCACAATTCCACGCAACTCAAACTGCTCACCCAGGTCCTTGGCTTGACTGTATGTCTCACTGCTGAGTTTTCTAAAAAACGGATTTTCCTGAGTCAACAGTATCTTAACATCTTCCATCGACACCGTAATAATTCTTGAATTAATGAATGGATACAATGTGTATATTCCCTGTGGAAATAAAAGAAAAGTCTCCAGGACACCATTGTGAATGACAACCACCCGCTCTCAGGAACCTCCTATGCCCAGGCCTCACTACACCCCCACCCTGGGAGGAGGAAGCCAGCATCCTGGAAGTGTGGCCACCTGCACCTGCAGGCAGGAGATGGCCGCTGTAAAGCCCAGTGGACTCCCACCTGCGTCCTGGAGATTCAGGGCTTGTGTTAATCAAGTTCCCAAATTACCTCCTGTGCCAACCGGAAAGCACAATCAAACTCTTCACCACTGTTATTTCGACACCAGACTTTTATCCCTGTGTTAATCACCTGTAAGTGAAAACATCAGCTGAAACATGCACAGACACAAGACAACCAGAAAATCCCTCTGCTGTGAGGAGGCGAAGCTGTGGGGAGGAAGCTGCTGGAGGAGAAGGAACGGGAAACCACCAAGAACCACCGATGCTAACCACTTCAGTGCATGTGGCTCATAGGTATAGACTGTCACCACACCAAAAACTAAAACCAGGGAACTCTGAAAACCCAAGAATAAGTAAGCACACATTTCGTGGGCTACCAAAGGTAAGGATGCTGTCACAAGTCACCCCCAAGAGATGAGTGAAAATGCAGATCTTGTCTTAGGATTATTACAAAAACTGTTCTCACTTTGATCCTCAGGGCATTAGTGACCTGCTGCATTAAACAAACAGGAAAAGGGGCCCTAAAGTGGCACAGTTCTAAGGAAAACACCTAAAAAGACAAATCACAAGGGCAACAGGAGCAGTGGCAGTTGCAGTCCCCAAACCCTATGCCTTCTCCCAGGA
The DNA here is from genome assembly GCA_963574655.1 of Perodicticus potto. Taxonomy (NCBI): domain Eukaryota; kingdom Metazoa; phylum Chordata; class Mammalia; order Primates; family Lorisidae; genus Perodicticus; species Perodicticus potto. The sequence continues at coordinate 23,699 of CAUYRH010163014.1, read as the reverse complement.
GGCTGAGCCGTGAGAACTGCACCGAGGCACATCTGGGGGAAGGACACAGGCCCCCAGATTCAGGAGGGTCCTGGTGGTACCATTCAGCCCCATGCTGACCAACTGCTCTGAAACCACAGGGCAGGCTTGGGGCCCTCGGCCTCCACTGCAGGTGGGGAAGGCTGCATGCCCGTCCCTGGCCAGGCACCTTCATCCTCTCACTGTTGTTCAACAGCACGTTTCTCAGCTCTTTAGAAACCATGTACAGTTGCCTCTTCTTCCCTTCCGTCGTCCGAGTTAACAAATTCATCTTTGGGAATGAAGGATCCAATGCATAAAATCTCCTGTAAACCAAAGAGTGCTGTTTGTACTTGTTCAAAACCTGGTGGACTATCTCTAAACACCATCTCTCCTACAGCCCTTCACTCCTTAGCTGCAGTGTGGTGAGGGGGCAGCAGGCTGCACCCTGCACCCACCTTCTGAGCTTTACCCCCCTTGCTAGGAACCTCCAGTTCAACCAACCCGGGACCTACATTAACAAGCACAGCTTCTCTGTGTCAGCTGCTACTCCAGGGACGAGGACCCAAGGGCACTTCTTTTGAGACTTATGCAAAGGACCAATTATCCAAAAGACAATACAGTGGCTACTCTGATTAGAGACACAGTAAAACTCATGAGTAAGAAACACCTGAGCCTGAGACTGTGCTCCCGAGCACCTTCCCCGAGCTCTGCCTACACCATCAGTAAGTGACCAGCGCCACCCGCCACTCTTCACTCCTCAGCAGGCTCTGAACCGGGCAGCCCTGGCCACTGGACCCTCAGCTCTGTTATAGCATTTATGCCCAGGATCATGACCAGGCAGCTCACATTCAGAATCACAGTCCTCTTTTTCCACCTATCATTTTTATACATTCTTTTTGTGTAAAGCTTTCTCTTCACCTTAAATTGAAAGGTAGTATAAACCACCTTTAAGGTGCCTTCCTGCTCTAACACTTAAAAAAAAAACCCACACGGTGCTAAACATGAAAAAACGGCTAAATATGGTCAGCACACACTTACTGCCCTAAATTTCCTCAAACGACAAGTTTAAAACGCTGAAGGAACTCTTACTCAATAGGGAGAAGGAGTGGGTCATCCTCAGGAATAAACACAAATGGGTCTTCTTTAAATCCAAATAACTTCATTTTCTTTGAAGGAGGAGGACTAAAAAAGGAATTAGCATAAGACAAACAAATGTGTGATCGGGATATAAACACCAAAAGCACACCCCCCCATCCCACCCCACCCCACCATGCTCAAGCAGCCTGCAAGGGGTCCTGCAGCAGGAAGCAGATGCTGACATCTGTCAACCCGAGGCGCCCACTCACGCCATCCTCCACCGCCCATTTGGGTGACCTCCACCGCAGGCGCCCACTCACGCCATCCTCCACCGCAGGGCCGCACTCCCACCCACCTACCCACCCAGCCCCAGCAGGGGTCCCCCTTAGTCCAAGAGGTTGAGCAAATACTAGATCATTACCAACCCTTTCTCTTACCCACACACGCCATCTTTCTTGCTGCCATTATTCTCTAAATTCTCAGATGTTTGAATTATTTCTGTGTCACCAGTCCCTGTGACCGAATGGCTTTCCAGCTTGGCGGGGTCTGCAGGTTTCCCTTCTGGGGGATCTACAGGGCTCAATTGTGAGGTTTCTCTGCTCTCTGCAGACTTACCCTGCAGCTGTCAGAGGGAAGAAGTTCATTTACACACAAAGAGCAGGGCACTCTAGCCTGGGCAACAGTGACACTGTCTCAAAAAAATAAATAAATAAATTCAATTTTTTAACATGGCTGCTACAAAATTTACTTATGTGGGTTTCTTTTTCTTTTTGTTTTTTTTTTTTTGAGACAGAGTCTCACTCTGTCCCCTGGGTAGAGCGCCGTGGTATCCTAGCTCATAACCTCAAACTCCTGGGCTCAAGCCTCCTGAGTACTTGGACTACAGGCGCCCACCACAGTGCCCGGCTGGTATTCTATTTTTAGTAGAGATGGGGTCTTGCTCTTGCTTAGGCTGGTCTCGAACTCCCGAGCTCAAGCAATCCTTCCACCTCATCCTCCCAGAGTGGGTGCTAGGATTACAAGTGTGACACACTGTGTCTGGCTTACTTATGTGGTTTGAACGCTACTTCAAATAGAAGTGCTCCTCTAAGGGTCCACTGCTCTACTCCTGAAAACGGAATTCAGGATTCATCAGAGTTAAGACACCTCGTGAAACTCTCGGCCTCAGAGAGAAACACTTTCTAACCACAGAAAAGCCCCAGTGACATGCACCAGAAGTGCGCGGTGTCACCCTCCCCAGATGGAGCTGTGCGTTCAGATGTTGATCTGGACTAGCCATGCTCCATACAACAACTGAAGCTCTTTGAGGATTACTTCCTTTTGTTTCTCCAAAAGCTTAAGTGTTAGTTGTCCTATTTTCAAGCATGGATCCTAAAGAATAAAGATTTTCAGATTTACACAGAATCATGAAAGGCTCCTTAAGACTAATGTATTAATGCCCTCCAGTGTGGAGAAGGTGAGGACAGCTCGTGTTCAACAGCTCTGTGCCAAGGCTGCACTTCTCGGCTTCCTAGCCTGCCTCAGAAAGGAACTGGCAGGCAGATTTAGACTCATTGCAACAGGTCAGGCCATACAGTTTTAGCCAGGCCTGGACAAAGTCTTGTATCACTCCTCACAGTCAAGGTGAAGCCAGGCCCACCTGCGGCCAGCAGAGGCTCTGCCAGTGGCCAAACCAAGCACCCACTGTAAGCTGGACCCAGAAGCTGGGGGCTTGTTGGAGCCACAGAGCATCCCCCAGACACTGTCTTTCCACCTAACTATACCCTAGGCAATGTTCATTTGGGGGGAAAACTTGCAATTGAAATGAATTCTCTACTTGTTCAAGCTCTGCACTTGTCCCACTAAACTTCTAGGTTTTAGGTTTTATCTTAAAAGCACAAATGAAATATTATGTTATTTTGAGAAAAAGAAACAAAAACTTACCTTTGGCTGACGTTTATTCCATGGCATTGATGATTTTTTCACTAATACTGCCACAAAGAACCCTCCAGTATTCTGATGATGCGGTAATATTCTAAGGCTAAAAAATATATATATTCATACTTTTTAACTGATCCAAAAATGTATTCTTTTAGTATTAAACATATGCTACAAAAATGATAAAAAAGAAAAATCATGTCTTGCTGCAAATACTCAGGCAACCCTCACTCACAGAACGGCCGAAGCATAATCTTTAAAAAGTTCAAGCTATATAAGATTGTAGTAACCCAAACAGTATGGTACTGGCATAAACACAGAAACACAGATCTGGGGATCAGAATAGAGAACCCAGAGATGAAAACACCCTTGTATTTCCATCTGATCATTGACAAAGCAGACAAACACACAGAGAAAAAGAATCCCTAGTCAATAAATGGTGCTGGGAAAACTCAACAGCTACATACGAAGACTGAAACAGGATCCACACCTCTCACCACTCAGAAAAATTAATTCATGATGAATACAAGACTTAAATCTAAGGCATGAACTGTAAGAATTCTAGAAGAAAATGTTGGAAAACTCATACAGATATCAGCCTGGGGAAAGAGTGCATGAAGAGGACCTCAAAAGCAACCAGAGCAACAACAAAAATAAACAAAGGCGACCCCATCAAATTAAAAACCTTAAACACAGATAAGAACACAAAAGCCTCAACAGACAACCTACAGAATGGGAGAAAATACCTGTCTGCTACACGGCCAATAAAGGGCTCATAACCAGAATCTACAAAGAACTCAAGCAAATCAGCAAGAGAAAAACCCAAACAAAAAGTGGGCAAATGATATGAATAGAAATTTTTCAAAAAAAGGCAGACAGTCAACAATCACATTAAAAAATACTCAACATCTCTAATCATCAGAGAAGTGCAAATCAAAACCATAGTGAGAAGGGCTTTTATCAAAAAATCCCAAACAACAAATGCTGGTGTGGATGCAGAGACAGAAACACTAACACAAGTGCTGGTGGGGCTGCAGACTAGTACCACCTCCGTGGGAAATCGTGTGGAAATACTCCAAAGAAGTAAAAGCAGACCTACCATTCGATCCAACAATCCCACTGCTGGGTACTTACCCAAAAGGCAAAAAAATATTTAATCAAAAAGACACTAGACACTTTCACACGAATGTTTACAGCAGCACAACTCACAACTGCAAAGACATAGAAACGACCCACAGAGCACTACTCAGCCATCATGAAGAAAACCGGCAATCCAGTGTCATTTGTAACAACCTGGATGAACTGGAGACCATTCTTCTAAGTGAAGCGTCATAAGAATGGAAACGTAACCACCACAGGTAACCAATGCTAAATTGGAACTAAGTGATCAACACCTATTCACACATGTGGACGTAAAACTCAATGGGAACCAAGCAGGGGGAGAGGTTGGCTCAATAAAGACCTAACTGGTATGATGCACATTCTGGGTGAAGGGAATTCTTCTAACTTTGACTTAAATGTACAAAAGCAAATTATGTAACTAAAATGTGTGTGTGTGTGTGTGTATGTATATCCCTGTAATATTTGGGAAAAAGAAAAGTTCACAAACTATGCAAAGTATTACCATTAAGGTTCTAGCCACTTTCCCAATTTACAAACATCCACTGCCAGGGACTAACAGTCACTGTGAATGTGCCGCTGGCCTGCTGGCCCTCACTCATCCTGAGCCCAGCAGCTCCCCAGGGACCTGGGCCCTCCTCGTCCCCTGCCCTGCAGAGTTCACACACTGACCACCGCTCCAGGTGCATCGCCTGCAACTTGGCCGGCTCCTTAGGTGGGAACATGGTGGGTCGAATTTGGGTATGTCTGCTGTGAGGGACGTCATCCCAATCTGTAAACCACTGTCCATCTTTTGTCATCACCTGCAAAATGAGAAGGCCATTTCTAGGTTATCAGCACTATGTAATAAGAAAAATCACAGAGTAATCGTGTAAATGCTCTCAGACGTAACAATGGTGATTCTCTTTCTCTCCAAAGACAGGAAGGCTATTTGTCAAGACAAAAACAAAACCAATCTTCACCAAAAAATCCTCCAAATTACGTAAAATCTGTTAAAAGCAAAGATGAAATACTTTCATTACAAAAACCAGGACAACCATTTTAAGAGAACATTTTCCAGGTAATTTTTTTTTTTGTTTAAAGCCTTAACTGTTTCTGGCCTAAAACTGTAAAAGTGAATTGTTTCTGACTGGAAGCGAAGCTTGAGTGTCAGCCTGTCACAGAAGCAGAACTACCTTACGGGGCTCAGAGTCTCAAAGCTGATTTCTACACATGAAATAAAGGCAAGAAAGCTTTTCCACATTTGTATAAGCATGCCACTGGATTCTGAACTGCATAACCTGATGTAGAATATTAACATATTCAAGTAACCCAAACGTGCATGCTTTAAAACTTTTATGACTCTAAATCTCTTAAGCTGAACCTGCTCTTTTGAACTGAAGTCTGTGAAGAAAGATTACCTTCCACTGTGTGATTCCAGGCATCCATTTCAGCCCTGGTAATTCAGAAGACACATCGGCAAGCTCTAAAGCACCTAGATAGCCAAAAAAAATTAAGGCACATTATGCGCAGTGAAAGACAGCAGACACAAAAGAGTCCATATTGTGTAATTCCACTTACAGGAAATGTCTAGGAACAGAAAATCCAAGGACAGACAGTAGAATACTGGCTGCCTGAGGCTGGGGTGAGAACAGGGAGTGCTAATGGGCATGAGGGATCCTCTGCAATGATGGAAATGGCCTAAAACTGGACTCCGGGAAGGGGTATTGAACTCAGTAAGATTATTAAAAACCACTGAACTGTACACTTAAAAGGAATGAATGTTATCATATATAAATTACAGCTCAATAAAGCTGTTAGGATGAAAAGGTGTTGCAGAGTTGTACCATCCATGCGTCTTAACTCTGCACAGAGGTGACCTGGGCATACATCCTGCAGCTGGAGTCAGAGTGGCCGGCCATTTCCTTGTTCAAGATACTCACTCCTTATATCAGCAGTTCTCAACCTGTGGGTTGCGACCCCTTTGTAACAATGAAAATACATCGTGCAGATCAGATATTTACATTATGATTCATAACAGTAGCAAAATTACAGTTATGAAGTAGCAACGAAAATAATTTGATGGTTGGGGGTCACCACAACATGAGGAACTGTATTAAAGGGTTGCGGCACTAGGCAGGTTGAGAACCACTGAGTTAGATGAACGCAAAATGATCCAATAATATAGAAAACAGTATAGGGAGACTCCTCAAAAAACTAAAAATAAATTAACATATGATCCAGCAATTCCACTTTTAGGGATATATTCTCAAAGAGATATGTGTACACTGTATTCAAAGCAGCTTTATTCAGAACAGTCAAAAGACGGAAGAAACCCAACTGTCCTTTGAAAGATCAATGGATGAACAAAAATGCAATTTACTCATACAATGGAATATTTATTCAGCCTTAAAAAGGAATAAAATTCTGACACATGCTAACTTGAATGAACTTTAAGGACACAGCACTAAGTAACACAAGCCAGTCACAAAAAGACAAACACTCTATGATTTCACTTATAAGAGGTACCTCAAGTAGTCAAAAACAGAGACAGACAAGAGAGCAGGGGCTGGTGAGTGCCAAAGGGGGGGGGGGTCACAGGAGTTACTGTTCATGGGCTCTGAGTTTCAGTTTTGTAAGATGAAGAGTTACAGAGAAGAGTGTTGATGAAGACAGTTGCACAACGATGTGGATACACCTAACATTACCAATCTGTAGACCTAAAATAATTCAGATGGTGAGCTTTATACTATGTATCATATGTGCAAATGCCCAGGGAAAGCCCTACAGGAATATGCACCTTTCTTTAGCAAAAAACATTTTTGAAAAGTATAAACTTTTCTTCACAGTTGTGTCCAGGGTGCTCCCTACCTTCGCTTTTCTCCAGTAGAGACGCTATGACAGCTTCATCCTCAATGGGGTTCAGGGAGCACGTGGAGTACACCATCCTCCCGCCTTCCGCCAGCTGCTCAGCACCTCGAGTTGCAATACGGAGCTGTAAGCTAAGAGTCGGCGTTAGGTCACAGAAGACTGAATTGATCCACAGAGCGCATGCACTACACATACTAGGAGTACCTATTATTAATTACTCCACTTACTTATTTCAAGTTTTTATAACACAATAAAAAAAATTTTTTAAGGTTCTAAGTGAAGTTAGAGTAAATTTACATGAAGTGTTCATTTACACAACTGCTTTTACACAATTGTTGTCATTGGGAATAACTTTTCCCAATGACAACAAAGCAGAAAGTTAATTAACAACTGAATTCAACATACTAGATGAATTTCATTATTTAAAAATCTCTACACTTGTACAAATATGTGACTTTTCTTTTCTTTTTTTTTTTCATGTAAGAGTCTCACTTTGTCGCCCTCAGTAGAGTGCTGCGGCATCATCCCAGCTCACAGCAACCTCAAACTCCTGCCTCAGCCTCCTGACTAGCTGGGACTCCAGGTGCCCACCACAACACCCGCCTACTTTTAGAGATGGGGTCTCCCTCTGGCGCAGGCAATCCACCTGCCTCGGCCTCTCAGAATGCTAGGATTATAGGTGTGAGCCACCATACTCGGCCTAAATATGTGACTTTTCTATGAAAAATTTGTAGCCCTTCTCTTATTCTAATCTTAACTTGTGCCTTTGTTTCACAAAAACAGCAGACAGTATTTTACAGAGAAGCAAAACCCCCTACCAGGGCTGTTTGTGGGAGATACTGATCAGTATGTTTCATCACGCACAGTTCTGCTTATAAGACAAATGTAAGTTTTCATGTCAAATGAAAAGAACACAAAACTCCACAGACAGCACAATCAAACTTACCTGAAACAAGAATTTTAAAAATCCTTATATACAGAAAAACACTACAATATACCACATATTAACAGAAATAACTACTTTATGAGAATTTTTTTGAAGAATTTTCAAAATTTTTTCTTACAAAGTTTTTGCCATCATAAAAAAGCACCCCCCCCCAAATATTTCTAAGAAAAGATCAAAATTTTAACCAAAATATTAACACAAAGGAACAAAAATGGTGAGGAAAAGATTAATAAAACATTAAAAGGTAAATGATTATTTCATGAAAAAAACACACTTGAAATGTTCCAAGAGTATTATAAAAGGTGTTTTTAATAAATACGTATGTAAAATACATACAATTTATAGTTACTCCTCTTGAGAGGTTTTAGAAACAACTTGTTATTCAAGCAGTCTCTTGAAGGTGACCATTTGCTATCATTCTCTGACATTTATAGTTTTACAATTAAAGATCTGGATGTTCAATTACACAATTTTAACAATCCAACTTCACTACTCTGTCAAGCGTTCACTGTGTTGCCAGTTACAAAGTTTTACTTACCCGTGTAGCTGTAGACTATTTAAGGTGCTCCACTTCTTCCAAACATCAATATTTTTTCTCATAGTACCATCTCCACTAGAAAGAAAGATATTCAAGAAGTTAAAATTCTGTACAAGTAGACAATTAAATTTTAATAGATGTGTAATATTCAAGTGAAATTATAAACATATATTCAAGCTATTATCATAAACAGTAATTAGAAAATAGTCTAAATTCTCACACACTATAATCAACTTTGTACTTGGGAACAATCCAACACATTATACTTTTTTTTGCAGTTTTTGGCTGGGGCTGGGTTTGAAGTCCCCACCTCCGGTATATGGGGCTGGCGCCCTACTCCTTTGAGTCATAGGCACCGCCCTAACATGTTATACTTTTTAAATTTATTTCAATCTTCAATCAAAAAGAAAATAATAGATTTGAACAGGAAGCTTTATTCAACTTCTAAAGAGATACTAATGTGCTTCCATTTGGGAAAAATACTAATTTGCAGACCTCGTGCACAGAGCCTGAATCCTGCCATTTGAAACCTTGGTTAATCAACAGTGACATTTTAATAAGATTTATATGAATGATGATACATTTATACTCACAGAATTTTCCACAGCAAATTTAATTAAGCTAATTTAATTTCTTATTAAAGTTTTCCTACAGTCAAACCTTTCTGCCTTTCTACTTTTATTTAATGCAAGTTATTTTCATGTTTTAGTTAACGGAAAAGATTTCTACACACATTTTGTACTAAACTGGATTTGTTGATCGTCTGGCTGTGGTTAATTTTACGTACCCCGTTTTTTTTTTTTTTTGCAGGGGTAGTTCTACCTTTCTCGGCTTTCCCTGTGAAGTTTACCTTTCTTTGGTGGTCCAGTCACACATGTGGAGGTTCCAGATGCACTGGATGGACAGCTCCTCTAGGATTAAGTCCTACTTGTAAATGACGTCTCTGGCTGTATGACAGAGGCTCATATGGTGGGAAACTCCACCATAATTTATAAATGTCTTTATCTTGCAATCAATGGCCCACAAGGCCGTTTCATTCTCAGACATAAGAAATAAGTTATCTGATTAAAAGAAAACAGGGACGGGTCCTCAAGGAAAACTAGAAAACTGCAACCTACAGCCTGAGCACAAGTGAGACCCTGTCCCTACAAAAAATAGAAAACTAGCCGGCTGTGGTGGCACCTGTGGTCCCAGCTACTCCCAAGGCTGGGGCAAAAGGATCACTTGAGCCCAAGAATTTGAGGTTCCATTCTAGACCTGGGTGACAGAGAGGAATCCTGTCTCTACCCCAATCCCCACCAAAAAATTTGCAACCAAGGGCCAGGGGAAGCTTAGTTCCATGCCTTATTTTAAATTTTACATTAAAGAAGTGTTTTTCACATATTCTCACACAAAAAGAAACACAGTGCGACCAGCTGCAATTTTCAACCTGAATTCTCTCAGTAGCAGTAAATCTGCCACTTGTTTTAAAAAAATGGAATTCTTCCATAACAAGCTATTATATTTAAACTTTGTGTTTACAGCTAACAAGTTTGTGGCCGTTTCTGAACTCTGGTCTCAACAAATTACACTGTTGAAAAGGTAATTTTCACAGTGAACATTTACACTGTTCCAAAGGTATTAACATCTGAGATTGCCATCCATGTACCACCTCTGGAAACTGAACAAATGTCGTTAGTTATGTCCTGCCTTTACTTTTCGGAAAAATTGTTACTGAGTTATACCATGGAATTCTTTTACACATGAACTCTAAAATCTGAAGAAAGACAAGGGAATACAGGTAAAGTAACACAAATTTCTTTGCCATAAATGTAAAAGTCAATATGTTTGTTTATTATCCTATGATTCAGATTTTTATTAGAAGAACAAATAGAAATTCTTGGGACACACAAATTGTTCCAAGCAATAATATTCTGAAATATAACACAATTAGAGTTTATGATTCTATCTTCCACTCAGGTATTTCATCTTTTTTAAGACTCAAAAGCATCCAATTGTTTATCTCTTTGTTCTGTATCCAATGTCTATTAATCTGTTTATCATGAAAACTCTGTGGGCCTTGTGGTTGAGGCTTGCGATATCTTTCTCCATCCCTGTGGCCACAAGACTCATCCGCACAACTGCGTTTTTGTAAGCAGCTTCATTTTTGTCTGTTTGATTCTATTTCTTTAATGAATTTTGGGCTTTCTGGCTTCTTTAAAAGATAAATACCTGCAAGGGACATCACATAAAATTCGATCATAGAAGAGGACCTCTTTCCTTCCCCCCACATCTACCAGCAGTCTGGGTATACTGGAGGCGTCGTGGTTCACCACCATGATGCAGGGGCTGCTCAGCCTCTTGGCTTGATGAACTAGCAGATAGCAGCGCTTGTTGTCCACATCATTAGCGATGACAAATCCCTCTGGAAACATAAAATCATACTGTCAGGTGAAATGCAGCATCAGTGGAATTATTTCCTGAAATACAACCTCTATGTCAGCAGGTGAGAAACAGCAATCCTCTAAAGACACAAGGTCGAGATTTTCTGGTAATACATTAGGGGTTCAAAAAAAGGAACTAGGTATCTCTGCACAGATTTTATGAACACCTGAAATTTCAAAACCTCAAAATCCATCTGTTTGACAATTATTCACCTTGTGCCAATTCTTGAGCCAAAAATGTCTACTGTCATTAGTAACTACTAATTGAAAAGGAGAGTAAGAGAGAGGCATGGAAAACAAGAGAACCACTAGACAAGTGTTTTAAAAATACTGAGCCTGAGCATGGGTGTGGGCCTCACTCTGGAGTCGGACTAAGAACTACTGCTGGGGAGTTCAGCAGGGGCTACTTCTACCCTGTTGGTTCCCCTCACACTCTGCGGCAAAAAGGCAAATGACAACAACATTTATGATCAAAGTCACTCTTTGAAACAATAAAATGCAAAGCACCAACAATATAGAGATATTCTCTTCTGCTGGGACACCAGGGGTCTTAGCACCAATCCCGAGAAAATAATTAAAAACAGGGAAGAACAAAAAAGAAGAACAAAGAAGGCTTTCTAGCAAAGGCATTATCCTTGAATAATATAAAAAAGAGCTTTAAAGACTACAGCTAACAAAGTATGTGGCTAAAACAGAACCAGAGCAGGCGACTGAATAGAGGAAGTAGGATGAAATCATGGAGTATCTGTATCTGTTTCTTAAAGCATCCTGCAGGCCCCCCTTGAGGACCACAGAGGACAGGCATTCAAGAATCCCTATAATGCAGTGTGAGTGACAGTAGAGTAACAGCTGTTATTTCCTGAGCACCTTTCCCTCTTGTATCCCTGCAGGCTGAGCACTGATAACCCTAACTCCTCATGGAATGTCTGATACCACCACATAACTTGCCTAGTAAATGGTGGTAGGATCTGAATGCTTTTCATGTAGGCGGTTAGGAATCAAAAAAAAAAAAAGAAGGGGTGGGGAAAGGGGGTGAGTGTTATTACTAAAAATTCAAAGTGTAAAAGTTCTATCTTCTACAAGTAGGCTTGATAAAGAAACACTATTTGTTTTCCAGGAAAAGACAATTATAAAATAAAGGGCCCCTCCAAGGTACAAATGTGTTGGTTTGGGAACTATTGATGATGGTGTGCAAAAATGTCTATCTAGTTCTATTAGAGCTAGACAGAAAACCCGCCTGCCTGTCATAGGAGACTTCAGGGCCCAGTGAGCAGGCCACATTAAGTCCTTTCCCTATGTACAACCCACCAAAGCAGCACTCTCACCCGTCTAAACACAAGCCCAAGGCATACCTGGAAAAGGGACATTCATGTCGGCGTGCAGCATTTCAATCAGCTGCGTGGTCTTTGAGCCCGGTGCTGCACACATATCTAAGATCTATTAATAATAAAGCAAGTATTGTTTGATGCTTTAAAAAAAAACAAAGATTCTATATCTAATTTAAAACAACTTTTGAGTCACTCCAATCTTTTAATTTCTATTCTAAGACGTAAACACATCTGTTTATAGACTAATTCTATTGCATAACATACTTTACTTTCAGGGATCATATAATATATAATGCTTCCCCCTACCCCTGGGGCAAATCACAGACTGGCAAGAGAAACCAGTGAAAACACTAAAACTCAGAGATGAGTAAGGATTGCTGTGATACAAAGCTTAGGCCAGAGCTACTGGGCTCAAACTTCAGCCCCTTCTTGTATCTGAAAGCTTGTTCCTTTGCTTTCTTTTCCTCATGTACAAAAATGGAGATACTAACAGTATCTACCCTTAAAGGGCTGTGCAGATGATAAATGAATTAATTCACATAAAGAACACAGAACAATGCTTGAAATACAATAAGCTCTTGACAGATGTTCCATGTGACTGTCAACCTAATTTAGCCAATCAAGATCACAGAAAGGAATCTGTACATTAAACAGAGGGGAGAAAACAGTCATCTAAACTATAAAAATTAAGTAGGACAAAAATGCAAAAGAGAACCTAAAACATAAACTACCCTCTATCCAGAGTGAAAAGAGGAAAAAAAAAAAAAAAAGATAAAGTCTATTAAGAAAGAATGGTTTCAACTAAAACTGGTAACAAGCTCCCCACCCCCGAGTTTCAAGTTAAAGTTGGCTACCTTGTGATGAGGCTGGACGCTGAGCAGCAGTGGTGGGATCATGCTAACCGCTTCTTGACGACTGATATTTCCCTTGGGGAAAAAGAAAATCAGCAACAATATAAAAAAATACAGGATTACAGTATCAGGCATTATTTCAAATGCAACAGGAAAAGGTTACATAATCTCACATGGAACAAAAGAATTCACACTACATTAGATGAGGGCAGATTTTTATACTAGGGGATGAATGAACATTGTTATCTAAAGGCTAATTAAGCATAATCACTAATACCAAAACTTACCGTCAAGATATTAGAAATTCAGGTGTAATACTGACTGTTATAAAAGAAAAGGGATTTCACGCCTGCACAGTCCTAAGTCCCCACCGTCAGAGCGCAGAAGCTGGACGAGCACCTCTTCAGGCACGCTGCTGGGTAACGACTGCAGCAGCAGGCAGCGTCAGTTTAGCACAGGACACGAAGTTAGCAGGTACTTTTCTGTCTTCACTAATATTCTAACATCTGTTTTTTAGTCATCTGGTTTTCAGAAACAGCCCACATCCACTTTCTATTCCTTATCACTGCCTTTCAAAGACACAGAGACATCAACCACTGGTTCTGTCTTTCCTCATCAGACCAGTTATCTAGAATTCCTCACCAAATCAACTGTCCTCTGAATCTTCTCTAGCGGGCCAAGGCATCTGTTAAAAGGCCTTTGTATTTGAGCAGCTGTCACATACCTTGAACTCAGCATCTAATGGTCTGACTCTTACACTTTCTCCTGCTGATTTTCAGCTCGTGGGTTTCTGGCCGGCAGCGAGTCTACAGTGACTACCTGAATCTTGAGTCACTCCCTAAGCACACTGATAAGAAACTTTTTCATTATACATGTGCCTTCGTTTCCATCCAAATTTTTTCCAAGTTTTTAATTAAAGCATTAAGTTGCATAGGGAAGTCAGGTCCTAGACATCCCAGGAATTAGACACTTGATTCTAAACACTCTCTGAAAAAGTTTTGTAGCCACCTTTAAACAACCCAGAGTGTCACCATTAATTTGGAGAGTGCTCATCATGCTGATTCCTGAACAAAATCTAGACTGGTTTCCTACAACATGTGCTATCCACACTGAACGCCAATGGCATCCATCTTTCCAAGGTCCCAAAACCTGGCGTTTCAAATCTATCCAACTGTGTATCACACTATTCCCCATAAGTCCTCTGCTCTGTGAAAACAGCAAACCTGAGCTGTTGTTTAACAGTCTCTTTATCCTTCTTTGACTTTCCATCTAGATAGCTTAAAAACTGAACAAGACAATCTCTCCTTGTACTGGCCATAGGTACAAAGCAATGTACGTAGCAACACTTGGTTCTTACTACTATTCAGGGAGGAAAAGGTAGGCCAAGTGCACAGAAAGCCACAGTGGTAGGAAACAGCTGTAGGTCAGGAAGAGATTGGGGTTGAGATAAATGAGGTGAAGGGCTTCCAAACTGGTCAAGCCTTAGGGAAGAAATACGAGAAGCAGAATATTTCTGTAACTTGAGAGTGAAAAAAATGCATAATCTAGTGACACAAAACGGTTTACTTGCCTATAAAGTACATAATGAAAGTAGGGAGGAGGAAACCTCTTATTTTTATGATGGTAAGAACTCAAAAAAGCAAATTAGAAACAAACAGCGAAGCTTACAATATTCAAACTTTATGGGCATTCATTGAAATACTCATTACATAAGCTTGTAGCTATTGTCCTGGGGATGGTCTGATGCTGTAGGCAGGAAGTTCAGCACCTAAACTACAGTGAAGGAATACGGGGTGGCAAAGAAACCAGATGGTAACAATAGATGTCGTCTGATGAAAGTTGTACTCAGATGTTTTGCTTTTTGGCAAAAGTAAAATACAAGAGCAACACGTGACAAGAAAAAATAGAGATGATAAAAGAAAAATCAAAAGTCCCACTTTTAATAAAATAAATTAAATAGAAACAAAAAAAGAAATCCCACACCCCACCAACGCGGTCTTAAGAACACATTACTTTATGTGTGGGACGGGCAACTGAGGAGGCCATGAGAAAGGACCGAGCAGCTGCCCTGAACGAGGATCCCTGGTCAGCAAAGTACAGTGCTCACCCCAATTCTACAGCCCCCCAATCCACGGCTAAGAGGAAACAACAGATCACACCGACAGCTGTGACTGATTCCCTTAATAAACTTCCTGGTCAAACGAGCCAAACAAGGCAGGAGACCCACAGAGCGCAGACGCTGAGGTGGTGTGCGTGCTCCCAGGTCTCGCCCGCGGGTCGCGTCCACCTACACTTCCAGTGGCAAGTAAGGTGAAGCGAGAACCACCACGCATCTGTGCCTGTAAAGCTTTAAGGAAACCAACAAATCCAAAGAAATCTACTTACAGATTCAGTTTCGCTAACTAGAAACTGATGAAACTTTTCCAACTGTGGAGATTTTCTTAAGATTTTTCGACTTAAATTTGTGTGCCAGGCAAGTTCTTCAGGATACCTGACCAATAAGAAAGTAAAACATGCATGGATTATATATACTAACGAGCGCTCTTGACAGCTTCTTGCTTGTACAGGTCATATACCAAATGAGACATTTGACTGCATTCCACTCCCTCATGCTCACAATCCCCTCAACTCGATGACATCCCTAGGGCAGAAGGATCACGGCTCTGACTGCACCGCGGCCCACTCAGAAACAGCAGAGCCACAGAGGCTGGAGGAAACACACGTACGTGACATTATGTAGAATCATGATGATGAACTATTCAAGATAGATGAAAAAGCAGAGCCTCCTTGCCCTTTACTGTGCTAACAATGGTACAGGGGTCATCACAGAAGATGACAAATCACTTCAATGTAAAGTACAGACCACACAGAGCCAGCACAGTGCAGTGGGCACTCGTCAGGGCACTTGACAAACATGTGATTAGGGTTTTAAAAAAACATACTTTTCACTTTTTTCTAAAAATAAACCAGTTCAATAATGTACTCAAACACTTTATATAAATATGCAAACCCCCGAGAAAAAACCCCAAACTACCATGAAAACTACTGATACATTAATGTAGCTCCTAGGTTGTTACCTATATGAACCTAAGAATGAAGTAGGTCTTGCCATTTTTGTGAAGAACATATTTGAACTTTCGATAACTGACAATGCCGCTGGTTGGCAAGGACCTGCTTCTAAAGTGGCCGGCATCTGCCCACCAGCCTGCAAGTGCACAAGTGAGACCACACTCAACTGCCCCAAAGGCCAGCTGAGCATAACACAAGGCCAAAAGTCAGCTCAGCTTCCACACTTAACATTAAGTCTGAGGAACAAAAATAAGCTCAGTTTAACAATGCAAGGTCACAATGTTTCCATGTATCAAACTGTAGTTACAGTAGGACAGATGAAAAATTAAACTGGAATCTTTGAAAAACACAAATACATTTGGCTGCTCTGAAACTGAGTGATCACTTGACAGAAATAAATTCAGGCTTTAAGTATTTAAGACTCTACTCAAGAGATATAAGACAGCAGCCTCCACCTTTCTGGCACTAGGGATCAGTTTCACGGAAGACATTTTACCCACAGATTTCGGGGGGAGGAGGAGGCAGAGCTCAGTCAGTGATGCTTGTGGCCCAGTTTCTAACAGGTCACCAACTGTTAACAGTCTGTGGCCCAGGGAGTTAGGGTGTGCAGTTATAACATAAATTTAAAGAATATTTTCTACCAAATAATGAAGATTAAACTGGCCGAATCTCTTCCTAGCCACTCTCCAAATGTCCCCAGTGCTTTGATTCTATTTCCTATGCCTGGTTCTCTCCTCAATGTTTAACTTGTTTCAAAAATATAAAGCCAGGATTGGCGCCTGTAGCACAGTGGTTACAGTGCCAGCCACACGCAGCAAGGGTGGCGGGTTAGAACACAGCTCAGGCCTGCTAAACAACGACAACTGCAACAAAAAAATAGCCGGGGGTCATGGTGGGCGCCTGTAGTCCCAGCTACTCGGGAGGCTGAGGCAAGAGACTCGCTTAAAGCCCAAGAGTTTGAGGTTGCTATGAGCTATGATGCCACGTGAGGGTGACATAGTGAGACTCTGTCTCAAAAAAATAAAAAATAAATAATAATAATAATAAAGGGCCAAAAGAAAAGCATATAAAAAATAATTTAGTTTTTTTGTTGTTTTTTTTTTTATAATTTTTTTGGCTGGGGCTGGGTTTGAACCCGCCACCCCCAGTATAAGGGGCCAGTGCCCTACTCCTTTGAGCCACAGGAGCCACCCAATAATTTAGTTTAAATACCCTTTTGGTCTCACTAGGACCAGGTAGTAGGGTGCGCTCCAATTTGGCTTTCACTGTAGTACTGAGCAAAGTCTGCCATGCTCTTGCAACCTCTGTTTGTTGCAAAGGGCCAAATGCTTGCTCTTATATAATTTCTGGCAACCTTGAACTTCTGTGTAATCAGTGACAGTTCGATTGCCATGTCAGTTACCACCTTATCACATAGCCAAACATTATGTGCCTCACCGATTTAATTTCTAACAGTTAAAATGTAAATTTACTACATGATTAAAATTCTACTGCATTTATACCTGTAAAAGCTGTTCATTTTATGAACAAAAACATGTACTAACTTTCAAATAGTTAGAGACTAACCGTTAAAATGAATCAAAAAGTACATTTCTTATACAGCTTTCAGAGCAACTTCATCTTTTCTATGGCAATGTTTAGTAAAATCTTTGTAGATTTTAACCAGTAAAACAATCCTGAAGAACTACATTTAATTTTTAGGTATTTAATTCAAAGTTAGCTCATGAGTCTTTCAAGAAAAAGGCCTATGTGGACTTTCCTGAGGATAAATTAAAAGCATCACCATCACCTATGCTTTCCAAAAATTCCCAAGGGTTTATCATAAAAACTATAAATATATACAAGATCTAAGACAAATCACCTTCAACCCAGACAGCGAAAAGCACACAAAAAGGATGACAATAAAGTCTGCTCTGACCAACAGATTTGTCAAATCAAGTCTTTTGTAATAAAGGATAATTTCTACTGTTCTGATGGAAAGTAAGAAAAAAAAATGACATCAGCCAAAGCCCTATCCTATACTATAACATTCCCTCTAGAAGATGCAGTTCCAAACACATTCCTAAACTATGTTCTACTCTATACCAAAGGATTAGGAAGAATATTATATGATCCATTTCTGCATTTTGAACAATACAGAAAACCACCAGAAATCTTGGAACTTTCTCCTTTACTTGCTTGCTGAGAGATTTATGAATATCCCACAACCAAGTGAATCTGAATGAATAAATGTTTACAGAATAAAGCTTACAAGAAACTTTCATTGATAATGGTAAAAGCCAAGTAGCAGGAACCCAAATCATATAAAGTTTTACTCATATCCTTCAGCTTTGTGCTCAGAAAAGTAAAGCAAAAAAATAACATAGGAGTTGCTGGCTGCTGGCAAAGAGCGATTCACGTTCATCTTTCACTCAGACAACCTGCGGGGCCTTTCTAAGAGGTTTAGGAGTACACCCTGTCAAGTGCCCAAATGTCAAGACTTACTAGCAACCCCCCAACCCTGTTTCTCATAATTGGTTGGAACCTGCAGAAAATGACCTCACTGAGAGCCTGCGAGAGGCCTCCAACCTGCAGATGCTGAAATGCTCCCTCCTACTGGCTGACACCAGAGCAGAGACTTCCTCACCTTAAAAGTCCTTCTTACTCCATCGCTGCACACGCAAGGTTTTAGGAAAAATGTTTTCAGGTGATTGTATGAAGGAGGAAATATATGCGAAACTACAAAAACACAAGTAGCCTAATGATAACCACAAACCTTTTTCTGACAATGCCAGATGGCCTGCAGTGCACAAGAATCAGTACATTCAACAAAATCTCCAAAGTCTACCACCCAGTTGTACTCAGGAGAAAAGCTTGATCCTGTGATGGTCACCTCATCTCAGCAAGGTTGCAACCGAAAGCTGAACAGCATCTTCCTTTTCCACTAATCTCACTGCCACAGACACACAATCAGCAACCACCAACAGCCACCCAATACCTGAATCATTTTCCTGAACCACCATTTTATTCATATTTTAAGCTTTTAAAATATGAATAAAATGTGTCATTACAAAAAGCATCACTGAATTTTTTATCATAAACTTGCAGATTTATTCTTATATCCAAGAAACACATTATATGATGCCACATTTGGTTGTGATTTGCCTGAATATCAATTTAGCCTTTGGCTGGTCAGCACTCATTTGAAACATGTGCGCTGTTTATGTCTGTGATATGGACACTGAAAATCCAAAAAGGCTGCAAGAGAAAAGTGACTAAATCTGTAACCCAGGATTAATGAAACCTCACCTTGGTTTGTGATCACTTAAGGGTATCTAAAAAGGTAAGACAACAAATGCCACGCACTTGAGTGGTCAAAATGTCAAAGGTGGACATAAAATGTTTAATTGACCTTTTTATTAAAATTATCTAAAACATTTCTAGTCTAAAAAATTAATACCTCAAAGTTAGTAATTCCAAACAGGAAACCACTAATAATTAGCTTTAACAACTTCTATAAATATACAAATTAGCCCAGGGCCTGGTGCCTCCAGAGTACTCCAGGCACTTTACAAGACACTTTGATTGCCAGCACAAGGGATCACCTTCCACAACTGAGACCTGAACTGGGCCAGGGGGAACAGACAGCCCAGAAGACACCGCCAGGACAGGCAAAGAAAGGGTGGCACTCAGAGCAGTAGTGTCCTTCGGCTCTGAGGCAGTGGGCAAACGCCTGACAGCAGACTGTGGCAACCCTTCCTCAGATTGCCCGTCCTTTTTCTGAAGACTGAGAAGCCACTCTGCAACAGTTTTGATTTGAGAAAACAAAATGTGGAGATGGCAGAAGTGGTAACATCAAGGAAAGAAAGAGGCTGGATCTACTAGAAAGAGTTAACTGAACTTAGCATCTCAGAGAGCTGTAAGTCGTATGTAAACCTGCATGCCAACCTACGTGGATAAAAGCACTGGGTACAAGAACATTAGGATGTCTGGAGATACATCCAGGCTTTCATGTTTATAGCAAATGCAGTCCTAAGGATTACATTCAAGTGACAGGAATTAATATCCCAAAGAAATATCCAATATGTCCATAAGTATCTATTTGTGAAATTAAAAAAACAATCTTTTAAAGGAAGAAAAAAGAAATAGCCAACATGAAGTGTGGTGTACCTACCAACTGAGTGGCTGTGGGACTTCCACTTTCTGACCATCTACCTCCAAGTCCTCCAACTCCTTGAAATACTTGTTCTTTAAGCAATGGAGAATCTCTTTTGCATGGCTGTTAAAAAACAAGAACGTTTCAAACTGATCTATGAAGCTACTTTAATACCTTCCGCCTGTTCTAAGGCTACAAGTGTTTTAAAACTAAATCCAGCTTTGAATGGAGAGAAGACATTCACTAGTCACTTTTTACTCTGTATTCCTTCAAATGCAAAGAATCTTCACTGATCCTGAAGAACATTTCTTCCCTTCCAAATATCCCTACAGTTTCCCTTTTCTTGGAAAAATGAAACTATAAAGACTAGGGAGGGGAACCAAGGGATTTCATGCAAATTGGATGCCATAAACTCTACAGATTTTCTTGAAGGATCCTCGGCTCACCAATCTCCAGAATCCAACCCTTCTCGGATTATTTTTCCATTTCTCGTACGAACCTTCCACCTGCAATACTCCCCCGACCTATCTCATCGGACCTGCGCTCACTCCCCAGTGCACCCTGAGTCTGCACTGCTGAAATGCAACGGCTCTCTGCCACTATAAAACTTGGGAGAAACCACCCAGCTTGCAGCCTCCCGCATCCTAGTCTCAATTTCCGAGAAAATAAAAGCACAGCGCCCTTACCTTTTGTAACCGGTAATTCTCAGGGTGGCCGGGAGGGGCTCCCTGAGCGCGTCCATGAACCGGCCCCACTCGCCCTCGGGTACAATCCTGAGCTCCTGGTAGTAGTGCTCGAACAGCTTGTTCTCCTTGACGATCTCAGGGTACCCGCCTTCCCAGCCCTGAGGAAGGAAAGGGATGGCTACCCCGGGGCCCGAAGGGCTGCCCCTCGCCGCCGCCCCGCTGGCCTCGGCCCGGGAGGCACCCGCGGGGCGCCCGCCCACCGCGCCCGGCTCCTACCCCCTCGCCGCGCTTCCCGCCGCCCTCGGCGCCATCCTCTGCGCCCTCGGCCCGTTGCTGCTGTGGGAGCCGCCGGCCCCGCGCCCGCCGCCCCATGGCCCCCAAGGCCGCGCCCGCCGCGCGCAGACACCGGCCCGCCACTGCCGGGCAGCTCGCAGGACTTCCGGCCGGAGCGGGAGGCCCCACGTGTGCGGACCGGTCCTCAAAGGGGCCTGTAAGGATCGTCGAGAAATAAGCCCAAAGCACCACAATCTGTCCCCCGGACTGCGAGAGGAGGCCGCAGACAGCCCTGAGAGGGATGGCACCTGCTGCCAGGGAGGTCCCGGCAGCGCGGCCAGCCCCCCCGCCCCACGCCGGCTCAGGCAGCTCCGCGGGCAGCCTGAGATCCGCGCGTGCGCAGAGCGGCGCGGCGCGGGCGGGGCTCTGGTTCAGGCGTGGGCAGTGACTGGTGGGCGGGGCCTGCTGTGGGCCCCGCCCTTTATCCCCGCAGGTGCCTGTTCCCACCTCCGCAGGCCGAGCTGGCTGCTCCGGCGAGTCGGGAGGTGTCCCGGGCTAGGTCGCGCCGTCCTCACGTAGCCGCGCCTCCGGCTCCTCGCCATCGCCCTATATGAGGGCCGCCGCGGCCGCCGGAGCATGGGACGTGCAGTGCATCCCTGGAGATGGAGCTGGCGGAGGAGTGCCTGCTGGACGCGCTCGCCTACCTGGAGTGCTTAATGGCCTTGGTGCTGCACGGACTGCTCCTGCTGCTGGGCTCGCCCTACGGCCGCCACTCGTCCTACTCTGGTCTCCAGTTGCCGGCGCGGGCCGCCTGGCTGATGCAGGAGCTGCCCTCGCTGGCGGTGCCGCTCTACGAATGCGCCCGCGCGTCGCCCGAGCGCCTCCGCAGCTGGCCCAACTGCATCGTTCTGGCCATGTTTCTCGTCCACTACCTACAACGGTACCGCGTTTCTCCCGCCGCCCCCTGGCCCGGCGTCCTCTGTCTCCCGCCCGCCTTCTTCCAGTGGTCACCCCCACACACGGCCGTGCCCTCTCTCCACCCGTGCACCTTCTTACAGCCTACCCCTCTTCGGCGTCCTCTCTGCGTGGGTGCCTTTCCCCTGCATCCCAGGGGTTCTCGTCCCATGCCCCCAGGCTCCGGGATTTAGTTGAGAAACAAGTGGGGGTTAGTCTGGGAAAAGCAAGAGACTGTTAAAAAGGATTAAAAGGGAGCGAGAGAAAAATTGTGAAACTTTGATTTGGAAACTATTAGCTATTGATTTCAGAGTCCAGAGTATAATGTTAATGTTCTCAAATCACCCTAGAAAGTGCTTATTTCTCCCTTTCTGCCCTTGTGCCTTCCTGCCAACCCACGCAGGTCACTTTTAGAGTCTTTCACCTCCACGTTTTGCAAGGAGCCCCAGGATTTGCATAACAACTTCCTAGACAACAACCTTAAACCTTAACAAATGAAATTCAGTACATGTATGGACCCAAGAACCCTGGAAACCCGTTTGTCCATCTTTTCCTATATCACGAGAAACTAGAAATCTGCTTTCATTAACAGTGGCTTATGCCAAAGGGCCGGGTAAACTGGGTTCACTTTTTTGCTCGTTGCTGGCATTAAGTTTATTGAAAACAGGTGTTCTTAGATAATGGTAAATAACAATGTGAAATGGTGCAAAATTGCTGGGCAATTCAGAGATGGGGTTAAACTAGTATGGGTTGGTGGGGTCCATCGGATTTATTAAGGATGACTTCTAAATCTTTTTGTTTTGTTTTAAAAAGGATATCTCTGCAGCCGAAGAAGTTGAACCACCTTAAAAACCCCCACTTCCTAGAAAGATAGGAAGAATTCATTGCATGTTTATGAGCTGCTTTTCTTTCTCCTGGTGTCTTACATCTCAGTAAGGAGAAAGAACACGTTTCACAGCTACCATGCCAGGAGCAAAAGTCTGGGACCTAATATGGTTCTCAGGAAATAAATGACCTGGATACCAGCACTTAACACCTGTAGTCAGTGTTCCTAGTCTGCTTTTATGTGGGCATTTTAAAGAGGGACAAAGTCAATATTCAACAAAGGCTTAGTGAATACCATGTACCCAAACCATTCAGCAAAATCGTTATCAGACTGCTGCGTTCTTTATTTTTTTGCAAGATGATCCAACATTGATGCAACTTTCTTATCTGTATATACTTTTCCACAAATACTCCGGTAGCTATGTCTGTTTTTCTAATGGCTAGGAGCAAGTTCTAGGGTCAAACTGTTTGGTGCTCTTCCAACCCTATCACTCATAACTTCATAAGTTACTACGCTGCTCTGTACCAAAGTTTTCCTACTTGTAAAAAGGGCATTGTGATTAGCCGGGTGCTGTGGCGGGCGCCTGTAGTCCCAGCTACTTGGGAGGCTGAGGCAAGAGAATCGCTTAAGCCTAAGAGCTGGAGGTTGCTGTGAGCTGTGACTCCACAGCACTCTACGGAGGGCGATAGAGTGAGACTCTGTCTCTA
>CAUYRH010163010.1:0-12113 GCA_963574655.1 Perodicticus potto | reverse complement strand
TGTTGAATGGTTAAGTTTAAATCTAAAATTTCTTTACTTAGCTTCTTTTTGGAGGATCTATCCAACACTGCTAAAGGATTATTAAAATCTCCAACTACTATGGAGCTGGAGGAAATCAAGTTACTCATGTCTATTACAGTTTTTCTTATAAATTGAGGCAAATTCTGGTTGGGTGCATAAATATTAATAATGGAAATCTCATCATATTGAGTGGTACCTTTAACAAATATGAAATGTCCGTCTTTATCCTTCTTTACTTTGGTTGGTGTACACCAAGGAATATTATGCAGCCTTAAAGAAAGATGGAGACTTTACGTCTTTCGTATTTACACGGATGGAGCTGGAACATATTCTTCTTAGCAAAGTATCTCAAGAATGGAAGAAAAAGTATCCAATATACTCAGCCCTACTATGAAGCTAATTTAAAGGCCTCATATGAAGGCTATAACCTAACTATGGCACAAGAATATGGGAAGGGAGGGGAGGGGGGAGGTTGGGGTGGAGGGAGGGTAATTGGTGGGGCCACACCTATGGTGCATCTTAGAAGGGTACAGGCAAAGCTTACTAAATGTAGAATACAAATGCCTTCATACAATAACTAAGAAAATGCCATGAAGGGTATGTTAAACAGTTTGATGAAAACAATTCAGATTGTATATGAAACCAGCACATTGTACCCCTTGATTGCACTAATGTATGCAGCTATTATTTAATACAAATAGATAGATAGATAGATAGATAGATAAAAAGAAAGTTTAGGTCCCCTCTCTTTTAATTTTTATTTTTTCTTGCCTCAGTTTATCTACTTTGTGATATTAATGCTCTTCACTGAAAATACAAAATTATTTATTATCTAAAAAAAAAAGATTACGTAAAAGAGCAACAACAATAGTAAATTATCACATTAACATCTAACATTAATTGAACCATTAAATGTACGGGATACTCTGGTAAACATGATAACTCACATTATGTCATGAACACTAACCAAGTGAAGTAGATATTATCACTAAGAAATTGCAGTTTTAAGAGTTTATATATAATGTGTTTAATCTTTCATAGCTATAGAACTGGTAAGCATTTTGTTTCTTTTTAATTTATCTAAAAGTCACAGAATATTGAATCTTTTTTTTTTTTTAACTTTTTTTTTTTTTTTTTTTTTTTTGAGGCAGAGCCTCAAGCTGTCACCCTGGGTAGAGTGTTGTGGCATCCCAGCTCACAGCAACCTCCAATTCCTGGGCTCAAGTGATACTCTTGCCACTGCCTCCCAAGTAGCTGGGACTACAGGCACCCACCACAACACCCGGCCATTTTTTGGTTGCAGCCGTCAATGTTGTTTGGCGGGCCTGGGCTGGATTCAAACCCACCAGCTCAGGTGTACGTGGCTGGCACCTTAGCCCATTGAGCCATAGGCACTGAACCAGAATATTGAATCTTAATAGTAAAATTTATTTAGCTGAAGTATATAAAGAAGATGACCCAGCAGAACTTAAATACAAAAATAAAACTAAAAGTCAAAATCTAATTCCTTTTCCTCTATTTTCAGAGAACTTCCCCATTCCACACACAAAGACCTAAAACCTTAATCAAAATGCCAATCCTTAGTTACTCTTCTAAACAAGTTATGATAGTAAGCACAGTAAAACTCAGCAATGATGATGATTCAGGTCCAGAGCAATTTGCTATTTTCCTCCACTCAGCCCTGATTACCAAGTGCAAACGGAATAAAGTTCCTATCTTCTGGAGAAGAGGAGTTCCATGGACTAGAATGTGAGGTGAAGATAGATATGGCAGATTTGGGGGCAGAAATGTGAAGAGTGTGTTTCCATGGACTCTGTATACCTCTGGTTCAAGTTCCTCACAATTGCCCAACGTAGGAGATTCCCAGAATTCCTGCCTTCCTCTTGGAAATCTCAAACCAGCCAAAGCATTTAGAATCTTTCTCAATGATATTTATGCAATTGAAGCCAAATGCCACCAAGAGTTCCAAATAAATAGAAATAAATTGTTAAATGGCTATGCACATTGGATGGATGAATTCATTGATTAATTGATTGGTTGGTTGATTGATTCATGTCCTATGCTCTTTAGGTAATGACAGAAAATAATTCTCATCCCTATATTTACATCATAAAACTCAATAATGCAACAAAGGAGTGGGGAAGTGAGGCCTCAAGAACATGTGGCTTTTTAGGTCCTCAGGTGCAGACTTTTGACTGAATCTTGATTTCATAGAACAGATCTTTTAGTAAAAAGGATTCAGCAGAGAAAGATAAAGTTTATCTTGCCTCCTTTTATGCTTAAAAAAAGAATAATATCATAATCAGAAGGCCACAGTTTCCCCCTCTCATAAAAGCATTTTTATTCCATAATTTGACCTGACAAAGAAAAGCTGATAATCTATGAGTTAAGGCTCCATCTCAAGAAGCCAGATACACTGGCTCCTACCTGAAATCCCAGAGCTTTCAGAGCTTTGGGAGGCTGAGGCAGGAGAATCATTTGAGACCAGGAGTTCTGAAACATAGCAAGACCCTGTCTCTACAAAAAAAATACTAAAATATTAGCTGACCATGTCTATACAAAAAATGCAAAATATTGGAACTCTAAAATATTATCTGACATGCACACATAGTTCCAGCTACTTGGGAGGCTGAGGCAGGAGGATTCCTTGAACTCAAAAATTGAGGCTGTAGTAAGTTATGATCACACCACTCCACTGGAGACTGGTTGACAAAGCTAAACCTTGTGTCTAAAAAACAAACAAATAAACAAACAAAAATGAGAAAAAAGGGAAAAAATTATACCCCAAATCAGTAGGAAAAGTTATGAAAAAGGGAAAAGAATCTTTTTAAGTATAGTAATAGATAAACCCCAAATTTAATTATTCAGAAATCTAATAATCTTGCCAAAATCATATCTAGCAAATGTGGAAACATATTCTTCAAGAACAAAAAGAGAAAAGGCAGAAAAAAATCACAACAGAAATTAAAAAGGAAACTTTATCACAGATGACACAGATATAAAAAGAAGGAAATGTTGTATTATGAACTTCATGCCAATACATTTGAAAATTTGGAAGAAATGAATAAATATTTATAAAAGAACCAAAGTTTAATAAGCACTGAATTCCTCATTATCACAAACTTTCAATTTTTAAAAGCAAGTAAAAGTTATTTACTTTTATTAAATCTCAATCCTTTTATCCCTGTGTATATTTCTTTGTAATACCCTCTATGAATATGTGAAAAATACAAAGCCTTTTTGCAACATCTTAAAGGGTTATTTTTCCCTTTTTTTTTTCTGAGTAAAAGTGCTCCTACTATTATCTGAGTTGCAAACTGAACTATCCACGTTTTACATTGTGCTCCATTTTTACGTAATAGAACAAATGACAAATAGTGACAACTGACTTAATGTGGACATCACTTGGATGTTTGAAAGATATTTTTCCAGAAACAAGTGAAGTGAAATAAAATTGTCACTTCAAAAAGAGTAAAGCATCTGTTCGCAATTATAAAAGTCAAGATTTTAAGTGAAAAATAGAATTTTGGAAAACTAGTTTCCACCCCTGTAAGCAGTTTTAAATTCTTCTATAAACTGATCAGTGATGATAACAACAAATGTGGCTTTTTAATATTGCATAAAAAATTTTAACATTTGAAAAGTCTGGATAAATAATGGACTAATGTTTTCCAAATGGCCAATGATTATTATAAAATCATTTATTGGTAGAGCCACCCATAGTGCAAAATATAGTTTTCATATATATAGCAATGTTTTAAATTCATCATATTCTAGACAAAAATAAAGTCCTCAGTAAACTCATGTAACAGGCATTAATATCACTGCCAAAAGAAACAAAATAGAACAAAAGATACATAAATAAATGAAATAGAACAAAATTTAGCATATATTGTATCATTCAGTCTTCCAACATAATTGTAAGTAAGTATTATTATCACTAGTTTACATACAAAGATTCAAACTTTGAAGTAATCCACTTAAAACAACACAATAGTCTGATAGTAGAACTCAAATCTAAACTCAATTCTGATTAGTGCACAGGACATCACAACACATTTTCCTCTATATATTCTTATATTATAGTTCATACAAATTTCTTTATCATTATTTAAAATCTTTCTTTACCCCACCCACAAACACTAGCAAATCCATATAAATTTTACAGGGTAAAACAGAGGTTAGATGAGGAGTAATAGACATAGACTCTTTCTTAAGTTGTTTGTTATAGGATTCATCCATCACTTTTTATTACAGAAACAGAAGTCAATCTGACTCATAAAAATACAAATTTAATTATTTCACTCTAAGTATGCTAAATTAACTCCATCTGTTAAGCTCAGCTTAATTATCACTAGTACCAAACAAGTCAAATAATTATAGGTAAATTCCCACCCCCAGGATGTAAGTTGGCAAATTGCATGGTTTGTCCTATGCTAAGCAAAAGTGATGACTTGAGCCTACACACTGCCAAACATATCCAAAGATAAAATTGAGGAGTCCAAAGCAAGTTCCATTATAAACTCTAACAGTCAATATTGGAATCCTGTCATCTTTTATAACATAAGAAAAAATATGTTAAGGTTAGACAGAGGTAAGCAGTATTTCCCTAGTCTCTACTAAATTAATGTCTATGCCAAACTCAAGGTCCTGGCTTGTCTTTTCTAAAAAGCTATAGAAAAATGTGCAGTTAAAAATGAACAGTTGGACTTAACTGTACTCCTTACGCTAACAGCAATACATTTTTCAGAATACATGGCCAACTAGACAAACACACAAGAATGTCAAATTTTTCAGAGAAGGCTATCACACAGTGAGTAGCGCCCATAGCTCAGTGGGAAGAGCGCCAGCCACATACACTGAGGCTGGCGGGTTCGAACCCAGTCTGGGCCAGTTAAAAACAACAATGACAACTGCAAAAAAAAAAATAGCCATGCATTGGGCGTCACCTGTGGCTCAAAGGTTTAGGGCGCTGGCCCCATATGCCAGATGTGGTGGGTTCAAACCCAGCCCTGGCCAAAACTGCAAAGAAAAAAAAAAAGATAGGTCTGAAAAATGATGCCATATGGAGTGTTTTCTAGCCATTTTACTATACTGTCATTCAACCCTGACTTAGAGAAAATGTGTTGTATATAACTTTTCAAAATTTCTCTTATTTGTTTTGTAGTAATCTTCTTAAGTAGATCTTAGCCCCATAGTGTTAATCTAAGTAATGCATGGGACAACTAATTTAGAATAACACAAGGGCCAATTTGGAGACACAGGGAGATAAATTCCCTTCTTCTCTCCCTCCTTCTCTCCCTTTCTTCCTTCCTCTTTGCATCCTCCACCACCACAAACCATCAATCCTATCTTACACCCATGAGAGAGGTCATTGAAAAGTTTTGAAAAACTTTTTTCCAATCAGTTTATGATAACAACTACACAACTTGGCAATTGAGTATCAGCTAAGATCACTCTGCCAGCATTTGGATAAGCAACAAGGCAAACAATATCACATGCTATTCTCTTTGCCTCAAATATTCTTTCCCTTCTTCTCCTGTACACCTCCTACTCAATTTAAATATCCGTTCCTCAAAAAGCCTTCCCTGATCTCCAATACACCATCTTTCCCTAAGGTAAGCACCTTCAGTGCAATCTCTCCCAGCCTGAAGTCCCCTGACAGCCACTACAGAGTCCTGCCACCTCTTACTCAGAGCTTGTCAGCACCATCCAGCTCTGAGCATGGGGACCCTAGTTGACCTGCACTTAGCACACAGCAGGGGCTCAGTATACATTGTATGAATGAATAAATAATAAGGCATTGTTGTGAGATTTCTTTCCAGGTAGTGTAATTTTAATTTTTCTTTTTGGAAATAATTTGTGAAACTGAAATACTATAGTTCTAAATTAAAATACTCACAGGCACACAAGAAACGTTTCATTCAATAGACCTTGGAACTTCAGAGAAAATGCAGGGTTTTTTTATCATAACAAAGGATAGTTTCATTTATTCTAATATTAAATATATATTTTTCAAATAGCCTATGGGGTTAAATATTTTTTAATTAACCTGAGACTAGATCCTCAAGCCACCATGATCTCTACTTAGATATCACTGTATCACATAGGATAATTTCAGTAGTGCTAAGAAAAAGCAATAGAGTCCAAAAACTCAAAAGGAAATTACAGTTCAAAATGCAATTTTACAGTTTTCTTTTTTGTGAATTAACCAATCAGAAACCATTTGCTCTAGATTTTCAGTTGCTTCACCTCCAGATATTCGTTTTTATTTTAGAATTCTCTGCCCTCACATTCTTAGAGAGAATCTATGAGGTATAATCCATGTAGGCTGTGTGTGCACCATACCAATCACTGTCTTAAAATGTGCTTGGAAAAAAATAAGTATTATGGGGAAGTCTCTCCTTATTTTAACTGAAATCAAAACTGTACTTTACTGCTTTTAGATCTAGAAGTAGAATTCTGAGATTCCATTCAAGTAGTAGGTATGTCTTAGTGTCTTTCAAATCTAAGGTCCAAACAAGCATCAATTCTTACACAAAACACTTTGACAACTTCTGGATGACTGGTAATTTGGCCAATTGAACATAAAGATTTCCAAGCCCATGAGAAATGTCCCCAATAGCCCTCTTCCAGGCAAGCTGTTTTGGGTACATTAGAGGGGACTCCGCTAGAGGTCCTGGGATTGGGGGGAGGAGGAGCATGCCATATGTACACTGACAAGATCTTTTTGCTTTTCCCTGTTCAAATTATTAAGTTACATAACACAAACTAAAAGAAAAATCATTTTACAAATTATTATCATTACCTGGATGAGTTATAAACCTGGAAACTCCTTTTAAACATAGCAAGCTACCTCCTCTTCCTTTCTCTTTTTAATCTGATCCTGTGCCTAATTTAAATGGACTGTTTAAAATAATATATACTAGTTGGGTTTCATTAAAAAGTACTGAATAAAAATACAGCAAAATAATATCAAACTTGCCCACTGGGCATATTAAGTGCAACATGCTATTTGTTACTAAATGTAAAAGAATAATATTATGACCAAAGACCATATACAACCTTGTTGTTCACCGAATTGAAATAAGCCCATAGATGAATGAATTAATACTTTAAAATGAGGACTAAATTTTCCCAGTAGAAATTTTTCCCAATAGAAATGTTGCAGTTATTGATTTTGTTCACATTGTTAGAGACATATCATATAGTAATCTCTAGGCTTGCTGCTCAAATTGTAGCACCAGCATCAGCTGGTAGCTTATTAGAAATATAGACTCTTAGGCCCCACCCAAGACCCTCGGAATCAGAATCTGCTTTTAATAGGGTCCCCCAGGGGAACTTATGCATGAACATATTAAAGTTTGAAAAGCACTGATCTGAAGTGTATTGAAAGTCACTTTCACAGTAAAGCCAAGTTACTGACTACCAAGGAATGACACAAGTAATGCTATCTCTGTAAATACTTAATAATTACCTTTTAAATAATAAATTCCCATTGTTAAATTAAATAAGCAGGGGGCTATTTGCCTGAAGCTATTTCAGAACTTGAAGTTCCTAAGCAACAAATTACAACCAAACTTAGTACATAAACAAACAGAAACCTAACTCAGGAGTATAGTTTTAGTTGGGTTTTAGCTAATAACAAATAGCCAAGCTTCAGCTAATTCACAAGCAGCCAACTGATTGACCCATGCCCAAATAAAATAAATGTTTCATCATACCATGTCCATGTAAGGCAGGTACCTTGCTGTAGCCAATCAGGCAATTTCTCTACTTTACTACCTTGTTAGGACTAAAAAAGATCTTGCTCATAGGGTGGGGCGGAGCTCTCCAAACCTCTCTGGTTCTGAGTGCTGCCTGATTCATGATTCACTCTTTACTTAAATAAACTCTGTTAAATTTAATTTGTCTGAAGTTTTTCTTTTTAAAGCACATAGAGTTAATACTATTGTCTTCCACAATATGCCTTTTTAAATCACAATTCAAATCAATCCTAATCCATTTGTATTTATTTGTTTACATTGTTCTCTCCTCTGTATAGACAGAGTTAACTCTCTGCAGAGGGTCTGGAAGGTATTGTTTATTTTTCCCCATCATTGATCTATAAAATTTTCTTTTAACCAAGACCTAATTAAATTTCCAATTGTCTTTCTCTTAAAAATAAGTTATGATTGCTTTCCAGCTAGCTGTACCATAACCATCAGCTAGCCTGAAAGGTAGGTAATTAGAGTCATAAATCTTATAGAGATAGGAACCTCCACAGCTTTCCACTGTTAAAGGGCATTTTACTCTGATCCTTCCTTATCCACATATAGTTTTAATATTTTAATACCCAAAAAGATTAGTCATGTTGAAAATGTATTTAAACTCTAAAATGTACAAAGGAAATAATTTATTTTTTATAAAGAATCTAAAACTGGGTGGCACCTGTAACTCAAAGGAGTGGGGTGCCAGCCCCATATGCCAGAGGTGGTGGGTTCAAACCCAGCCCCGGCCATAAACTGCCAAAAAAAAAAAAAAAGAATCTAAAACTTTCTCATGTGCTAGGCTGTAAAATCACGTGGCATATTACTGTGCTGAATACTGTAGGCTATTGTAACACAATGGCATTTGTGTATCTAAGTATATTTAAACATATAAAAGGTACATTTATAACATAAGATAAAAGACTAAAAATGTTAGATCTATACAGAGCCCTTACCATAAACAGAACTGATAGAATTAGAAGCTACTCTGATGAGTCAGTGACTGATGAGTGTATGTGAAGGCCTAAGAAATTACTTTACACTCCTGTGGACTTTACATAACTGCATACTTAGGGTGCACTAAATTTAGAAAAAAACATATTTTTCTTTCCTCAATAATAAACTAGCCTTAGCTTATTGTACCTTATTACTTTGCAAATTTTTGAATTTTTTCAACTTTTTGACTCTTGTAATAACACTTAGCTTAAAACACATTTTATAGCTGTATAACAAGTATTTTCTTTATTTATATCCTTATCCTGAAAACTTTTTTCTATTCCTAAAATTTTTATTATTTAAACACTTTTTTAAAGCTAAGCCACATCACACATGTTCATACAAAATAAGTAAAAATATGTTCTTGATCATCCTTATAGAGCCACTAAGTAGTTTGCCGACAGGGCAACACACATCCATTAGTCATAATTATGGGTCAATCCTGTCAGAAATATGAATATAGATTCAGATTAAATGCACAAGTGAAATGCAGTCTTACGAATATGGCAATAGAAATTACAGGGCACAGTCAGGGATTAGGGTAGTAAGGTGGCAGTAAGGTGGACAGATCAATTCTGCTTGAATACTATGGGGTGTGGGGACTTGGCATCTCCACTATAAATTCCCCAAGAACCAGCAGTACGGAATGATACCCAAGGAGAGAAACTGCCTTTTTGGATCTGATGCTGCACTGACTGAGGACTTTACAGTTCCACTCAGCCAGGGACAGTTTGAGAGGAGCAGCCTCACAATCCATGCCAGCATTTGCAGAGAGAACATTTACACCTTCTGCAACACACTTAAGTAATCTAATTCTTTGCTTTAAAAATACACAAAATAGGGCTGCGCTTGTGGCTCAGTGGGTAGGGCGCCGGCCCCGTATACCGAGGGTGGTGGGTTCAAACCCAACCCTGGCCAAACTGCAACAAAAAATTAGCCGAGCGTTGTGGTGGGTGCCTATAGCAAGAGACTCGCCTAAGCCCAGGAGTTGGAGGTTGCTGTAAGCCGTGTGACAGCACGGCACTCTACTGAGGGCGATAAAGTGAGACTCTGTCTCTACAAAAAAAAAAAAAAAATGCGCAAAATACATTTAAATACAAGTCCACCTAGAAGCAGGAGACCAGTCAAACAGACTTCCCAAATGCCTTTCAGTTGCTCTATGACATCATTATTATTTCTTTTGTACGTAACATAACTCCAAATATCCTCCCAGCCACAATCATTCTCCATCATTTCCATTAGGAAGTTTTTCATAAACCCTATAGAGCTGCAGTCTCCAACCTGGTCTGTGGCCTCTTAGAAACTGGGCAGCACAGCAGGCAGTGAGAAGGAGGGGTCAAGCTATTGAGGCCTCATCCGTATTTGGAGCTGCTCCCCACCGGTAAACACTCCCTAGCGCCTCCTCCTGTGCTATCAGCAGTGGCATTAGATTCTGATAGGAGCACAACCCTAGTAAACTGCAAGTGACCGATCTAAATTGTGAGCTCCTTCTGTAAATCTAGTCCCCTCTCCCCTCCCGTGGAAAAACGGCCTTCCATGAAATCAGTTCCTGGTGCTCCAAAGAGGGGACCGCTACCATGGAGTACTTTAAGTCCTTCAGATGCACTTCTACTAATCAGTAAAAGGTTCTCTTTTTTTTTTTTTTTTGAAAAAAGGTTTAAGTAAACATGCTGCTCAGCAGCGGGCAGGTATTTTGCTCAACAAGAAAATTAATTTGCCCTCATCTACTAATCTCTGTCTCCTAAGTCTTCCCTAGGGTGGAGAGCTGGGAACTGACGAAATGCTCTAGATTCTGAGTTTCACCTGTGCTCAAAAGAGCTCCGCCCCAACACACACACACACACACACACACACACACACACATCAACGTTGCTTTCAAAAGAAGACGTCATTACCTTTTTTCCTCGTGTTTGGAAAGTTTAGGAAGTCTGATTTTATTGTGCAGAAATATTTTAGGATATTGCTTCATAAATGTATTGTGAACTGATAAGACGCTGGATGTAGACTGGCTTAAAAAAAGAGGAGAGTGAAATTAGATTGAAAGTATCATAAGATAATAGTTTCCAAAACAAAGATTCTTAATTCAATATATGCAAATTACTATAATTATATACAGACTATTTAGCCTAAGAAGCAAATGACAAAATATAAATATTTTGTGCTTTAAAAATATTCTTGTCAACAGTGTACTTCAGTGAAAATATTTTAAGAAATAGCAAATTTCTGGCAATGTCAATGTCAAAAATTTAATTTTTTAAACTGAGATGTCTTAACACTTTTATTTCTATAATTAATTAAAATCCTTACATAAATGCCACAAAATTAAAATCTCTCCAAAATAATTTACAGATATTTTACATATACATTACTAGAAAGTATATTTATTTGAATTTTGCAAGAATTTATTAAAATCTAATTATTTAGGTCTGGAATAGCCAAAAATATCAGCAACTTCCAAATCTAGAGTATTACAGAAATCATCTGAGATACTTTTTATGAGTAAAGATTTCTAATCTTATTTCTGGTGAATTATAAATTCCAAGAGTAGAGCGGTGGGTGGGCTTCTCTTTTTAAGCTTCCACCTCAAGATTTTTTTTTTTTTATTTTAGGGTAACATATGGATAGATATGATTAGGTTACATTGCTTGTGTTTGTTATGAATAGTCCAAGCTGTATTTCTGTCCTTTACCCAGGAGATATGTCATATATCCCAACATTGTACCTGTTAGGTAGCAGTGTACTAAGCCCATTTTTCCCCTTCTTTGCTACCCCCTTCTTGAATTGAATTGTGTTAATTCTCTTGAGTGGGCCTGTAATTATTCATCTACTTCTTTCAAATTAGTATTGAATACCTGGGATGCTTATTTTTCTCCCTCGAAAAGATTCTTTTGTGAAGTCAGGTTTTGAGCTGCTGTAAATATCAAAAATGCCAATAAAGAAGACCCAACAGAAATACAACAAATTGTCTTTAAATATTAGGTAATGATATTTATTTCTGGAAATTCTACTTCATTCAACTTTCATTTGACAATTACCAAGAAAAGTTGGTCAATTTTTTTTTTTTTT
Organism: Perodicticus potto; assembly: GCA_963574655.1. Classification (NCBI taxonomy): domain Eukaryota; kingdom Metazoa; phylum Chordata; class Mammalia; order Primates; family Lorisidae; genus Perodicticus; species Perodicticus potto. The sequence continues at coordinate 282 of CAUYRH010163010.1, read as the reverse complement.
TATTGTTGGGGATTCATTGAGGGTACAAGAAACAATGTTACACTAGTTGCATTTGTTGGATAAAGTCCCTCTTATAATCGGGTTTTGCCCCCAAAAGGTGTGGCACATACCAAGGCCCCAAGACCCCCCCTCGCTCATTCACTCTCTCTGCTCTTCCTTTCCCCACCCCTCCCTCATTCTTTCTCTCTCTGTTCTCCCCTTCCCTCACCCCCACCATGTCTCTAATGGATTTGATACTCTCAAGAAATATGTAAGCAGTATTTTTTAGGAAAAAACTTTCAT
>CAUYRH010163008.1:0-13320 GCA_963574655.1 Perodicticus potto | reverse complement strand
GGGATGGGAAAGTAGGAGAGAAGTTAGATCAATGGAGGGTGAATTGTGGGATCACACCAATGGTGCATAATGCAAAGGTACATGTTGGATCTACTAGTGTAGTGTATAAATGTCTTAACATAATAACTAAGTAAATGAGATAAGACATATATTAATCAGTGTGATGTAAGCATTCCTATTTATATGAAATCAGCACTATGTACCCCATAAATGTATTAAAGTATACATGATCTATGTGTTTATGATTTAATAAAAAAATAAAATAGAAGGAAAGGAATCCTGTCACATGCCATAGCACAGATAAAACTTTGAGGATATTATGCCAAATAAAATAAGCCACCCACAAAAAAGATAAATAGTACATGATTTAACTTACATGAGGTCTCTAAAGTAATCAAATTCAGAGAAAAGAAAATGGTAATAAGCAGAGTCTGGGGGACAGAGAAAGGGGCCAGTCTTTGTTTCCTGAGTAAAGATTTTAAGTTTTCCAAGATGTAAAATTTTGTAGCTTTGTTTCACAGCAAGGTGAATATACGTAACACTACTAGACTATACACTTAAAAATGGTTAAAAGGGTAATTTTTGGTGTGTTTTTTTACCATATGTACATACCCACACAGATACACAGTAACAACGACAATAACAATTTACCACCTAAATAACTCTTAGTAAGACAAATATCTTCCTTCAGCCTCAATCCTTTTCTCATCTATAAAATTGTGACTATCGTAATAAGTATGGCATCTACTTGTTAAGTTGAAGAAAGCAGATATTATAAGTAAGATTTCACACAATGCCTGTCACACATCAAATTAATAGTAAGCAAAGAGAGATACAGAAAAAAAGCAAAAAGCAAAATGATTTTTTTAGTTTAAAATTGAATGCAAAATAATTTATTCAGAAAATACTATGTATAATAAGTCTTCTCCATGCCTCTAAATATTGGTCTACTTCCAGTATGAGAGGCACTGAATCTCAGGAAGTTTCAGAGGAATTTCTTTTAATATTCACATGTTGGAATCTTGATTTTTACCTCTGGGCTCCCTAACATGTGCTACCTTTCTTTACTTTATAATAAAATAATACTTAGACTGACAGCTTCATCGATATTTGGTGAAATAATCAGAAGCAAATGCACCGACACTGTTCTCCAGGATATCCCCAGATTTTATCAACCTTGGTGATGACCTCATTCAAATAAGAATAAAAGTCATAGGAAAATAGATGTTTTGGAGTGGGGGCTGAGGAGTACTTAACTATACAAAAGAGAGAGAGGAGAGAGAGACTGAGAGCGAGAGAGAGAAAGTTTAACAGCCAATTGCTTAAAATTTTTACTTCGGATTAATATGAGGGCACTAATGATTAGGTTTCATTATTTGCGTTTCTAAGGTAAAGGTCAAGTTGTAGTAGAGACCTTCACACAGGGGGTGTGCTGTAACCCCATCTCCCCTAAAAAGTCAAAATTTTACGTGCATAATTTGTCCAAATTTTACCTGCTGCTTTTGCTGTTTTTATCTGTTAATTTTTTATCTCCCTCATTATATCCCCATCAGGGAACACTGCATGCTTCATTTCTTTATTCCATGAAAGTTAAGAATGATTAAAGCTTTTCCACCTCTATTTCCTTCTCCTCCCATCCAGACTCCGAGGTTGGTTGATATATGAAGACAGTGTTTCATGTGTGCTCGTGTGCATGCAGGGTGCACATGTGTACAGATGACAGTGTTTCATGTGTGCTCGTGTATATGCAGGGTGCACATGTGTACAGATGACAGTGCTTCATGTGTGCTCGTGTATATGCAGGGTGCACATGTGCACAGATGACAGTGTTTCACGTGTGCTCGTGTGCGTGCAGGGTGCACATGTGTACAGATGACAGTGTTTCATGTGTGCTCATGTGTATGCAGGGTGCACATGTGTACAGATGACAGTGTTTCATGTGTGCTCCTGTGCATGCAGGGTGCACATGTGTACAGATGACAGTGCTTCATGTGTTCTCCTGTGCGTGCAGGGTGCACATGTGTACAGATGACAGTGCTTCATGTGTGCTCCTGTGCGTGCAGGGTGCACATGTGTACAGATGACAGTGGTTCACATGTACTAGTGTGTATGCAGGGTGCACATGTGCACAGATGACAGTGTTTCATGTGTGCTTCTGTGAATGCATGGGTGCACATGTGCACAGATGGCAGGGTTTCATGTGTGCTCGTGTGCGTGCAGGGTTCACATGTGTACAGATTACAGTGTTTCATGTGTGCTCGTGTGTATGCAGGGTTCACATGTGTACAGATGACAGGGTTTCATGTGTGCTCGTGTGCATGCAGGCTGCACATGTGGACAGAAGACAGGGTTTCATGTTTTCAAATGTGCATGCAGGGTTCACCTTTGGACAGTAGAAAAGTGTTGAATGGTGCACGTGTGAACAGATGACAGTGTTTCGTGTGTGCTCATGTGCATGGGTGCACATGTGTCCAGATGACAGTGTTTCATGAGTGCTTGTGTGCATGCAGGGTGCACATGTGCACAGATGACAGTGTTTCGTGTGTGCTCGTGTGCATGCAGGGTGCACATGTGTACAGATGACAGGGTTTCATGTGTGCTCGTGTGCATGCAGGGTTCACATGTGTACAGATGACAGTGTTTCATGTGTGCTCGTGTGCGTGCAGGGTTCACATGTGCACAGATGACAGTGTTTCATGTGTGCTCATGTGCCTGCATAGGTGCACATGTGTACAGATGACAGTGTTTCATGAGTACTCGTGTGTATGCAGGGTGCACATGTGCACAGATGACAGTGTTTCATGAGTACTTGTGTGCATGCAGGGTGCACATGTGCACAGATGCGTTTTTAGAGCAAAGTTAGTGGCTGTGTCTGGCCTCCATTCCATAAATGACATAACTGAAAATGAGTTATGATTTCATTTACATCTCTTTAAATCTTTGGAAATTCACTGGGAAAGCAATTCACTGGAGGAGGGGAGAGTCCTTAGGCGTCACTGCTACTTATCTTGTGCCTTCATTTCTCAGATCATTTGATCTGCTAATTACAAATTGTTTCAGATTGTGCTGATGATCCAGGTAGTGACACTGTGGAAAGAAATCGCCAATTGAAGGCATCTCTGCTCTAATGAAGGTTACCTACTCAAGGACCCAGAGCAAGGAATAAATAGAGCAATACAAGGGCTGTTCTCTTTTTTTTCCTCAGGATTTATCCTGGTGAAATCAAACAAGCAAAAATTAGTGGATATATATGTATGAAAATATATACCGATTACTACATATTTATAATGACTCATTATTATGATGCCTTAATAATAGATTTTCATAGATTACAAATACCTCGTTGAACGAAGATATTTAAGGATGTCACTCATAATGGCCCTTCAATTTCTTAATGAAGAAAGTAAAATAGTAAGTAGAATTGAAAGTAGTGGAATTGAAGTATGAGAATCAAATCACATCTAGCCAGGTTTTGTGGCTTCTATGGTTAATTTATATTTTAATCTTTACGTTTATTCAGTAGTGGTTTACTCAGTAAAAATCAGTTTACTCCTAAAATTTCTAAAACAGACCTGAGTTTCCCACTCAAGTCCCAAAACATCACTGTGGAATGTGGACTTAAAAAAATTGGGCCTGTGAGAAATTTTATTTATTAAACAAAAACTTCCTGTTTTGAAATTAGTAGTTGGCTTTTTTTTTTCTGGATGTCTCATTCATTTCTAGTTATCTTTTACCCACCAAAGCAATTGGCTGATCATCTAATATTCTCAATACCTGATGTGACGGGCTTACATGCTTCTACTTTCAAACATGAGAAGAAACCTTTCAACACCAACAATAGAAGAGCAGATGTACGATAATTCCTTTTGACCATTGGGCTTGGGGAAAGGAAGCCTTGTCCTCACTTCTCTTCCATCATTTTAATATGGGTGAACAAAGGAACAAACGCCCAGCAGCTGACAGCCCTGTCATCTCTCTCCAAGTCGGGGAAAGCACACATTTTCCAGGTTTCCTGGCTGTGCATTAATGAGGGAATTGTCAGAGGGAAAGAAAGTGAGTTCATGGTTCTCAGCTCCATATGTCAATTTTTCAACTACCAACCCACTGTATTATGGCTTCTGGAAAACATGCTCTAGTCATTAATAAATAAAAATTTAGAGAACATTTATGTTTTTATTATATTATCATTGTTGACTCTCCCCAGCAATCTTCATTTAGATTTTCAGCATGGAGTTGCTTCTGCAATATCACCCTACGGCTTCTCCTCTCTTCAAATACAGACATATTTTGGCAACAAGCCATGTCTAATTATTTCTCATTACTTTCCCTCTTTTAGCATGTTCTTACTGTGTGGGAGCCTTGCCAATTGCTGACAAAAGCCAAATTGGAAAAAAAAAAAAAAAAAGGAGGATGCTTTGATGGGTAGTCTGTTTCAGCAGTGCAGTGGCACCACTCTAAGCACCACTGGAGGCTGCTGGTTGTCAAAGATCCGTCCTGCCACCCGCAATGTTAAACACAGGACACCTGCGGCTGCTTCTGTTTTGCTGTTGCTAACTTGGGTGGCCACAGACGCACCGTAAGAGGAGAAAGGCAAGGAAGGAAAAGACACACCCATTTATTTAAGTTCACATGTAAGAGGAGGCTTTCTTCCTCAGTTGCTGAGCTCTGTAAGTCATCAACTCTTAGGAAAATTAACTCAACTGCTTTGCACTCATGCAGCACATTGACTGTTTTCTTTATGCGAAGCACTAGGTTAGTGCTTGGAGATAAACCACCTCCTAAGCATGGGCTAAATATAGTTTCTGTGGAGAAAACAGTTACAATATCATAGAGAGGATAAAAGAGAAATATGGATGATGAAGATGATTATAATGGCAGCAGTGGTTGAAAGAGGTGCTGCTATAATATAATTAGAAGTTCAAAAAACAAAGAAATCACTTACTAGATAGTGCTGGGGGAAACTGAAAGGCATTGAACTGGATCTAGATACTGAAAGGTCAGTACATTTCAAAAGAAAGAGAAAGAGACTACTTGTCCAATGAAAGAGAATGTGGGCGACTTCATAGGCATGATATTAAACCTTAATTAGAATCTAGGTTGACAGAATGGATATTGTTGCAAAATAGGACTGGAAAAGCAGGTAGGGTCTGTAGTATAAAGATACCTATTACAGTACTAAGGACCATACATATTATTTAGAATGCATAAAAGCTTCTATATAGTACAATACCATGTCTGATAAACACTTCAGATACATTAATAATGGAAAATAATGAGCATTGTTCCCTGGGGAAATGATGAGGAAAGACGTGGGTACGTGAACATGATTAGCTATTTAAAGCCAGAGAAGCGCTCCTAATCGCTTGGATGCTGAGGACTGCACTGGACAAAGTAAGTTGGGCCAGATTTGAGACTGGAGGATTCACAAGGAGCTGATGGGAGAATTAACAAAGAGTCAAAAATAAGATTTTTGCACGCTACTAGATAAGAAAATTTCCCTTCATTAACTCAAATAGAGAAGGTATCCTCTGCTTACATATTCCACACAAATATTTACTTTGTTGTGATGCAATGATTAGGAAATTCTGAGATTTCCTGTATTATTGGGGACTCTGGAAGGTATGCAGTCTGTCTTCAGTTGCCTAACAGGAACATTTATATGAGAATGCTTTGCTCCTAGAGTCATTCTGCCCAGATCGGGCTCAGAGTCCTTCACAAGGACTCAACAACACTGAAATGTTTTTCTTTACCATTTATGACTTATCTTGAAATTTTTATAAGTAGAGCACATTTAAAAATAACTTCATCTCATGTACGTGGTAAAAAAAAAATAGGGGGCAGGGGAACAAATAGTTCTGATTGCATATTTCCTAGATATTTTATCTTTATTTCCTAGACCCCTACTTTGAGGGAAAAGACCAATAGTTTGAGTACATTATGGTCTTATTACCAAAATGGGTTGTGGAAAATTAGAAATTTAAAGCAAGTAGGGTTGAGTGGGGAGTGGTGGGCAAGGATTAATTAAGGGCAGTAAGCCTGCCCTTTTATTTGAACACCTCTTGTAGAAAGAAGCATTTCTGTTAGACCATTCTTCGTACTTTTTCTGCATTTCGATTTTTACCCTCCACCTGCTGCCATCGTTCTTTCACTGGTAACAGGAAACATGAAAATGATATACTGCAGCATTGGCAGGAAAACGTGGCCAGTTAAATTATTTGTGGCACACCGGGTGTTCTTGAGTGGTTTGAAGACAACGTGCCTCAGGGTCCAATCTCACAGCCTTTCATGTGAGGTCGGCACAGAAGAATTGTTCATAATGGGCTATCTGTAGGAATTTTCTTATTAGTGATGAAATAAACCAGAACTAGGACTCAAATCATTTCAAGTATAGTACGTTCTTTCCTCTTTCATATTGTCTATGGTCTAAGAATGTGTCCTTGTACGATATTATTTTTTTTCAGTAAAAAAAAGGAAGGCAGGGCTAGTGACCTGATATTCTTTCTTTTTCATTGTTTTCCCCAAAGCAGAAAATGATATATTACAATGAGTCTCTTAAAGGGATATCAGATCCAAATTATGCATATACTATGACTTAATCAAAACAAAACTGTTGCATGTCAATTTAATTCATTGTAGGGGGATTAAAACATAATTATCAAGCATGTTAAAAAGAAATAAGACAATTCTATTATGAAATTACAGGAGGCATATTTTCTTTTATGATAGTTAAAAATGTAATGATTCTTAAATGTCACAAGGATATTTGGAATAATCTTATGTGGTTCCTCATTTATCTGTATTTGTCTTCATTCATTTTTAACAGAAGTTTTAAGTGTTTTCAAAATGCTAGGCAGTATTGTAGGTACAGGGGAGCAAGACGGACAGCAAATTATTCTGACTGTGCTCTAAAGGAATAAAGAAACTGGTCAGGCTGAGAGATATTTAAATACATAATTGTTGTCAAGTACAGTAACCACATTATGCACACTATATAAGGGTGGTCAAAATAGAGTGTATTTTAATGTCATCCCAGGGAAATAGAAAAATGATTTCCAGAGAGAATGTCTGAGTTGTGCTCTGAAAGGTAATTAAAGCATCATTAATTTTAAAAAAGGAATTCCAGGCAGATAGAAGAGGCTGGCAAATCTGGGAGTCAGGACATGGTATGAGGAACTTATGCTGTTGCCAGTGTTCACTCCTGAGTAGAGACAGAGAGAAGGATTAACTCAGTTTCATTTTGTTTACTGTTTCCTGGGTATTGTGTTTCACTGGTCATTACAAAGAGTTTTGGATAGATATTTATACAACATTAAATTAAAAACATAAACAAAAGCACACTTGAAAGTGGCTGACATCATTTCTGATGAGAAATGTGTTACATCAGCCTCCCACCTTCAGTTGAGAGAAATTGGTTCTGAAATCATTTTACAACATTTTATCTTTACTGGTTTTAGCAGTTTAAGTAAAAAATACTAAATCAAAAGACACTTTTGAAAATCCAAATTCAACACACTAGACAATTCATGATGTGTCCGTGTTCTTTTATTTTCAAATTAGAAGGAAACATATGTTGTATTCTTTTCTGTAGAGTAGTAAGTAGGGATAACAGGAGTGCCATCGCGTGTATTTGGACCTGTCTGTTATCCGTAGTCTGTCCTTGAGTATGTCTACTTCAAAGTACAAAGGAAATTTGTGTAATTACTGCTTGTCCTTCACACTGATGACTTCCATATGTGTTTCATGTATGTCAGAGTGTTTAAAGGTGTTTAAAAGCAAGTGCATCTCCATCATCTTAGCTAGAAAAACTAGGCAGCCTAGGCCAAGTGTGTTAAGTATATTTACATATAAATAAAAGAGATTTCACTTTTAAAATGATTCCTGGTAACATTAAAAAAAATATTGGTCAAACAGAACAATGTAACTAAATATAATTTTAGTAAAAAATGTCCATGTTTGCAAATAGCAAAAGGAAAATTAACTTACTAACATGTAACATCAAATTTTTTTCTCTGATGAAAATTTTGGCATTTTATTTGGCAAGTTAGGGTTGGCATTGTTGGCTGGGGCATTGAATGTAACTCCTGGAATACATGGCTGTTTCTTTCTATTGTATATTAATACCTCACAGCATAATACTCTGCATTTATAGGCAGTTTACTGAGTTTAATTGATATAATATGTTTAATCAATACAGAAGCAAGTCTATTCTAACCAAAATTATAAAATCGAGATGTGGCACCTTCAATTATAATGATTTTTATACTGTCTATCACCAAGAGAATTAATCTGAGCACTAGATTTCACATTCCTCACATAAGTGCAGGAATGGAAATAGGACTTGGTTTGTAGTTCACGGCCAACTAAGGCTCTTGGAGACAAAGTCTGAGTACATGACCCCAGTTCCATTTTATAGTTAGATTGCACAGAAAATGTAGCAACTCTTGATAACTGCTAACTTCTCTGAATGTAGTGACACAAACAAAAGTAGGAATATCAGCTTTCATCAATGAGAAGGAGGATTTGAATTCAGGTAAGAAAAGGAACACTAAAAAGAGGTCCACATTAAGAGTGAGGGGATGAGTGGGCCACAGACATGGACAGAAATGTCTGCAGAATACAGATGAATGGCCAACAAATACAGGAAAAAATGCTTACCATCCTTAATTATCAGGAAAGTGCAAATCAAAACCACCCTGAGATATCACCTCACCCCAGGGAGAATAACAAACATCACAAAGTCCCAAGGCTACAGGTGCTAACATGTACGTGGATAGAAGGGAACGCTTTTACACTGCTGGTGGGATTACAAACTAATACAGCCTGTATGGAAAGAAGTATCAAGAATCCTCAAAGAGCTAAAAGTAAACTGTCCATTTGATTCCACCATCCTATCACTAACTATTTACCCAGAAGGAAAGAAAAAAATCGTTTCAAAATACAAGAACATTTGCACTTGTTCATTGCAGCTCAATTCACAATCACCAAGATATAGAAACAACCCAAGTTTTTAGTCGGTGCTGGATTTGAAACTGCCACCTCTGGTATATGGAGCCAGTGCCCTACTCATTTGAGCCACAGGTGCCTTACTAAATGCAGAATACATATGTTTTCATACAATAACAAAAAAAATCCCATGAAGGTTGTGTCAAACAATTGGATGAAAATATATCAGATTATATATGAAGCCAGCACATTGTACCCCAAGATTGCACTAATGTACACAGCTATTATTTAAAACAAAAATAAAAAAAAAAAAGAAACAACCCAAGTGCCCATCAACCCACGAATGGATTAATAAGTTATGGTATATGTATACTAGGGAATACTATGCAGCCATAAAAAGACGGAGACTTTACATCTATTATATTTACCTGGATGACATTTGAACAACATTCTTCTTAGTAAAGTATCACAAGAATGGAAAACCAAATATCAAATGTACACAATAGTAACATGAAGCCAACAGACAAAGAACTACATGACTACATGGGAGAAAAACACAATTAAATTTAAATTTAAGTGGAGAGAGGAGGAAGTAGAGAAAGGGGAGGGGAGGGGGATTGGTAAGCTCCCACCTAATGGACACAATTTAAGGTTATACAGGACACCCTGGGTGAAGGGCTCAACTTTACTTTAGAAATGCAAACAATGCAACCTAATCATTTGTATCCTCATATTAATCTGAAGTAATAATTATAAGAAAAAAAAAGATAAACAGGACTAGCACCAAACTATTGTGTCAGAGAAGCTGGTCATTTTACTGAAATCAGTGGAATTACTGATAACTTTGTACAATAATCATAAAATACTTTTGTAAACTAAGTAAAAAGCCATTATCTTTAATCATATAATTGAAAAATGGATTAAAAATGATTTTTAAAAACATAGACTACAGTTTAAAGAACCAAATCAAAACAAGAACAAACACAAAAAGAATCCTGAATTTTGTTTTGGGGGGTTTTTGTTTGTTTTGTTTTGACACGAGAGTCTTACTTTTTTGCTCTTGGTAGAATGCTGTGTTGTCATAGCTCACAGCAACCTCAAACTCTTGGGCTTAAGCAATTCTCTTGCCTCAACCTCCTGAGTTGCTGGGACTATAGGCGCCTGCTACAAAAACCAGCTATTTTCAGACATGGGGTCTTGCTCTTGCTCAGGCTGGTCTTGAACCTGTGATGTCAGGCAATCCACCACCCTTGGTCTCCAAGAGTGCTAGTATTACATGAGTGAGCCAGAGTGCTCAACCTTAGAATCCTGGATTTTGAATCTGACTCAGTCAAGTCTAGGATCTTCTGTTAGTTCATTATATATAAACATACACACACATATGTAGATACATATATATATATATATATGTATCTATGCCTCTTTTAAAAGGAGTGATAAGATTATTTTCATATGAAGAATAAAAGAGAAAAGATATTTAAAGTACTTTATAGAGCAACTAAAAATAAAAATCCTAAGGTCTCAGAATATGGTAACTAGTAACAATTTCTGTAATTATTGCTAATATCATTGAACTTCAACTTGTGTCTCAGAATATCTAACTCTTTGATTTCTCTGGGCCACATTGGAAGAAGACTCATCTTGGGCCACCCATTGAATGCACAAACACTAGTGTAACGTAATAAGAAAAAAAAAAGGTCCATACTAATTTTCACGATATTCACCTCCACAGATAAGCAAAAACGTCATCACATAATCCACATGTGGCCCACGGGCTGCAGGTTGGCCACCCCTTCAGGGTTAGGCAAATGCCTTTATCCAAATTGCAAACTCTTGTAATTAGGAGAAATTCAAATTTTTAAAATAATCTACTGAAATTATCTACTATGATCAGTGGGTAATCTTTGTATTCCCAAAATATGATAATATATATTAAGGAAACCTCTAAAAATAGGGCCTAGTACACAGAAACAGCATATTATGTTTTAATTCCTGTTTTTCATTCATACTAAGTTAGTCCTCTCTTCATAGTCACAAATCTTCACATTGTAAGCATGTCTGTGACTCAAGATACCCCCTAAGTGTTGTAATTCTTATGTAGTTGTGTTTAAAATAATTATTTTTAAAATTGGGGTAAATATATATTTTAAGATTAATTTCTTCATCATGAGACTACAGTAGAGGAACTGGGCTACTAGGTACTCTTGGTTTCCGTAATTTCCCCTCAGAAATTCTTTTTCCTTGCATAATATCCTTAGTGTCTGACACCACACTATTTTAGAGCTTCTGTCACCTATGTCTAATTAGAAAAAGTCCCAATTGTTCCATAGTTCTCTATCCCTGCCACCAACCTTGCATGCCAATTTATTCATTTTAGTTTTCTCTTTCAATTTGTGACCCAGTATTAGTCAAGGGAGAAACTAATTCTTTCAATGAGGTTGACTAATGATTATATCATGTTCTCCCTTCCAGTTAGGCGATCCACATTCAGTTTCTTCATCCATGGGGACGTTAGGCTCCAGTCAGGAGACAGAATCCATTCCAGTTATACTCACAAAGAAGTTAGAGAATTGTTAGCAAGGAATTGGAGAACTGAAATGCAAAAGGGGGCATACTGTGGCATTATAGATGTAGTAACTTCAGGAAATAGGGCTGAAGAAAGACTAGCAAGAGGTTTGGATTATTTACAGTTGGAAGAGTGGCCCAGCGAAACAGAGGCTCAGAGCTCTCTGGGGAAGAGAGCTGCTCAGGAGCGCTCCAGGGTCAGGTGTTTCAACTTCATGGGTTCAAAGGAAAGGCTTCTGGGGAAAGTGGGGCTGTCTGTCTCCCAGAAGGAAGTGAGATAAGGCTGATTCTGGAAGTGTGGGGGAAACTGCAAACTGAAATTATCTGCTATTACTGTAAGGAAAGACCCTAGGCAGGTTGAAGAACCACAGGTGGGGCCAGACGGTAGAAAAATGGGGCAAACAGAAAAGATCCAGTCCCTTCTCCTCGATTTCCAGATTCCCACCATGGCTCCTGCTTCATGGAACCAAACAGCTGGCAAAGAAGGAATGTAGTTTTCAGAAGCCTAATTTTGCATCATAAAATAGAATCTGGCTGGAAGAGTGGGTTGGAAAATAAGAGACAATAGGATAAGAGGTTCTGAAATATTTAGAGGCACGTGAGAATTTTGTTGTTTTATCCAAGTCTTCAGGAGGGATATTTTCTTTCGTGTAACAGCATTTCTGAACTTTATTACCTTCTAAACAAAAGCAATAATGGAATAGAAAACAGTTTGATCTGATGAATTCAATGTCCTTAATAAATAAACCATGATTACTCCAAAGGCTGATTGAACAATCTATTCAGAAGCTGTTCAAGAAGGATAGAAATAAATATTTAACGAGCAGAAGACAAATTCCAGTTTTAAAAACATACACACAGTAATAGAAATATAATTATCTAACTTACTGATAAATAGATTTCACTCTAAATAGTAAAGATAATATGCATCTATATATTCATGCTTTTCTGTAGATTTTATTTTGCATAGGAGCTTTTAGCTACAAAGGTTTAGAATATTTAAGTTATAACAATGCATAAAGAAATAGCATTTTAGGAAAATATTATGTCACATTTTTAAACCATTAAGGATTTCAAATGTTCAAAGTATGAAAGAAATTTGCATGTAATTTTGTGTATATCTGATAGGATTATAATTATATATTTATTTTTGCATAATGTAATGCTCTTTGATTAAAGAATACACAAAAATTCATACATGATTTCATAGATGACAATAAGTAAAAATGAATTGAAAGTTTCAGACTATATTTGTGATAGTATCAGAATCTAAATCAATTTGATTCTAGCATACTTACAAAGAAATATTATTAAACTTTAATCTTACTTGGAAAACTATAAGCACATTATTTTTCAGGCACTGTACCTGAAATCATTTAGAACTTATATCTCCCCATCTGCTGTATATTAAAATCAACTTACTGCATCTACTGAATCTGGTTGCCTTTGATATTTATCCTTTTCTTCATCTCAGATGAACACCGGTTTCTTAAGATTTTAAATAGAATTCTTTTTTTCTCAAGAGTGAACATTTCTCATTACTCATTGCAGTCTTTCAGATCACTGAGAAAAGGAATAGACTTACTAAAATTCTGGAGCAGCTATCCAAACAAACCTGAAAGCTTATTTTAAAAAGTTGTGATAAGGGAATTTAAATAGATATTGTTGGTGGAAGATGGCAGCCGAGTAACAGCTTCCTTGCGGCTGGGCACAGTGAGACTGGGGAGAGAGGACTTCAGGCATCTCTGACAGGTGGGATCTACCCAGGAACTTCCCCTTGGGGACACAGGGAGACAGCGTGAGGCTTCTGGA
>CAUYRH010163006.1:0-20450 GCA_963574655.1 Perodicticus potto | reverse complement strand
ATCATAGATTTGGTCAAAAGTTCAGTTTCCTTCCTCCCTCCCTCCCTCCCTCCCTCCCTCCCTCTCTCCTCCCTCCCTCCTCCTTTCCTTCTTCCCTTCCTCCCCCTCCCTCCTGTGGGTATAAGGTGCATGCCTTTTATTTTAGTGCATTTAGACCAGCTTCAATAATAAGTTGAGTAAATTTTCCTATTCTAAACCTATTATTTATTAACATTATTGAATTATGCCAAAAACCATTTAAAAGAGTTCATGTCACTATCTCTTTTGAGATTAAGTGTTGTCAGAAGTTTTATGAAGCATCACAGAGTGAAATGATCAGGCCAATGAAAACAATGAAGATCCAAAATGAGCATCAAATGGAGTGGCTCAGATTTCTTACCATCTTTAAAATATGAATTTGGGTTCACTCCATAATCATGACCAGTTTAATATAATAAAGTAGCATTTTATTAAACAATTTTAAAAATAGCCTAAAACACAAAGTGTGAAGTTGTGCATTTGAACTTTCTATATAGTAAAACAACTTTAAAATTTGCAAAGAAAATGATTTTACAAAGTGTTTTCATTGTTCAGATAATAGGTAAATTTTATAAGAAAGAAGTGTGAAATTTTTAGAGTATTAAAATATGTAAATAGGTTCATATTAACAAGAATGTTAGTCTAACACTAACATTCTTGTTCATTAACACTGAATATGTTAGACTGACCCTCTATGTCTTGTTAGTAACTAAGTGTAATTAACAGAATGTGTTTGTTGCAAAAACATGATGATCGGAACCTGAAAAATACTCCTACCTCTCTGCCACAAACACACTCAGAGAAATAAAAGCTTTTAGGACAAGAAAGCGAAAAAATTATTTTTATATTTACTTGGCTATGTATTAGTTAATTGTCTCTGTCCACTAAATGAAATGAGAAAGAAACAATTTCTTCAGACATACAATACAATGTTGAGAGGTGTGCAGATATCAGTTATTAGTGCATTCAGCTACATGTATAGACACTCCATGACAGGAATAAACATTTCTTTTACCTATTGAGATAGGCAATTGAGGGCTGGTGCCGTGATTCTATGTAGTATCTTCCTTACAGTCCTTCTTTGCCTGTGCCACTTGTTTTCATGGTTTCAAAGTGGTCATTCATACTTCCAGTTATTGAACTTGTATTTTAAGCAGGAAGAAAAGGTAAAAAAAAATCAAATTTATAAATAAAAGCTTTTCTTTCTCTGAGTGTGTTTGTAGCAGGGAGGTAGGAGTATTTTTCAGATTCCAGGACAATGGTATATTTCTCAAAGTCCCTACCCAGTATAATTTTGTATAGCTACCACTGGCTAGAATTTGGACATCTCTAGTAATCACAGACTTTTGGAGTGTAAGGATTTTAATGAGGTACATTGACATCCTAAGAAAAGTTCAGCTCTACTTGTTATAAGAAAAGAAAAAAAAAGAAACAAAATGGAAGTGTTTTGAAAAATACAATTTTGTTTTGGAATATAGGGATCAAGAATGCCATATTATATTTCATATGAAGAATTTCTAAGATGATATGTTAAACATGATCTGGATAAACCGCGTGTCAAAACAAATCAATAAGCAACAAAATCATACATATAATAAGGACAGGGCAACCTTTGTTGAGATCATGCAAAGGGATCAGAATTATCTACAAGATAAGCACAGCCAGAAATATACAAATGGCATTTCTTGGTTAAATAAGAAAGACTCACCCTTCTTTAGGGTACAAATTATCAAGTCAGTGACTGAGACTGCTAGGATATATTCATATTGTAAAATTATCATGGCACAGACTTTTTAGAACGACCTGGGCATAAACTCCAAGTGATAAACAAGCTCTGGGATACCCTAAATGCAGGCTCAATAGGATTTTTTTCTGAAACTCTTTCATTTGCAAAGCTTGTAAGTATTGCCAAGAAAGTTAATCTTTTACCAGATTTTAGTTCAATATTATGCAACTATGTCAATCCTTTGCTAATTAATTTCATACCATATTAACTCTCATCCCAACCACTCCCCTCAGCATGTAATTTTTTGTTGAAATGCTGACAAAATCCATGATAGTCTCATCAAAAGGAAGTGGAACTTTCATATGTATAAGTAGGGATAGAGAGAACCATGTGCTTCTGGAGAGTATTTAAGGATTTCATAATTCAGAAGAAAAGTATTCAAGTTTCATTGGTTTGTACTCAATGTGAAACTTCAGAACCAGAGGTATATTTAACTATTGTCACTGATCTCTCCTCATCTAGAAATTTCTTTTGAACTGGCTTTGTCTAGTTGTGCTAATGAGCAGCCAAAAGACATTACTAAGAAAATTGCAAGACAAGAGAGCTCTTTTGTGGCTATCAGCAGGGCTTTTAGAAAATAGTTTCATTTAGTCATAGGTTTCTAGATTAAATGATGTTGGATACAAAAACTTTTATCTGTTGGGAGATAGCAAAAGACTAGAAGGATAAATTTGTTGTTTGCGTCAAAATCCACTTTCAAGAAGATTCTGAAATAAACATTGTTTGGCTTTGAAGTTTCCTTTACATTATGCAACCATCGAATGTAGTAGTCAGTGGAAGAAAACACTTTTTTCCCCCATAAAAACAGTGCACATTGTCTTATAATGTATACCAATATTCTATTGGTATTGAATTCAGAACACTCTGTGATTAAAGAGAAAGAAAATTCAATATGGTTTACATCTTGTTATTTATAGATACATGCTAACTAAATATCCCAGCCAAAGTGTCAGTTTATTTGTGAAGCACTGGAGCATTCTTATTTTTTAATCACCATTAAACACTTGAGTTTATTATGTTTTCTGCAGTACACTCCTTGGGATAGATAAATATAACAATAATGAAAAAAATTTCTTTTCTATTCAGTTTAAGGTTCAAGAATTTTAAAAGGATAGGATTTCTGCTTCTAAACAAAATGAAATAAAAGCAATCACACTTAGCTTCCTGCCTCAAACAACAAGAATAAAGCTGGTCCCAGCGCAATGGTGTTTGCAGCTAATTAATCACAACCAGTTACAGATTCCTTTGTTCCTCCACTCTCACCTCTCACTGCTTCGCTTGACTAGCCTAAAAAAAATAAAAAAAGAAGAAGAAGAAAGAAAAAACAAGAATAAATACAGAATTAAAAAGATGAAATAATGGTTTTCATGACCCTGGATCTGAGGCAATGAAGGACAAGGGAAAGATAGAAAACAAATGAAATGAGCCTTGAAGGAGTTTTCAGGTCTTAGGACAGAGAGGGAACCTGGGTGAAGCCAGCAGACTCCTTGAGGAGACAATGATGGCTAGATCTGGCAAGGCAAATTACCTGGGAAAAGAAAGCTATAAAGAGAAAACAACAACTAAAAAGACCTAGGAAAATCATGAGAGGCCAACTCTTAAATACTTAGCAGAGTGCTGAGCAATGCCTGAATCTGTGGACATTAGAATGGGAAAAGTCCTATCTGTTGTTTGGGAATAAGTCTTCTTCCCACTAGCCAAATTGGAAAAACATATAATTCAAGGGATGTAATTCATAAAGTATAGTACTTAGAAGGGTCTTACTTTGGATATAGAGAATAATTCACCAAAGACTAAAGAAGGCTCTAACCCAATCAAACAAATGCTAAAAACAATTCCTTAGAGGGCAAATTGTTCCAAAAATATTAACTATAATCTGAAAGAAGCTCAAGAATATTTAGAAAAATATAAAAATATTTAGCACACGGCTGGACAAAATTCACATTGTGGGCTATCCAATGAAAAATTAACAGGTATCCAAAGGATCTAGAACTATAACATATAATTAAAAGAACATTCTATCAAAATTATCAGCTGACATAGTATTACAATTATCTGGCAAACGTATTTAATCAGTTGTTATAACTGTGTTCCACATGTTCAAAAGGTTAAGAAGAGACATGGATGATATAAAAATGACTCGAAACCAATTTCTGGAAATAAAAACTGCAGTATGTGAGGTGGCATATGCCATAGAGGAGACTAAAAGCAGACTGTGTGTTGCAGAAAAAGATTTGAGTGAATTTGAAGTCATAGAATAATAAATTGTGCAATCAAAGAGAAGGGTAGGGGCAAGATAACCAGCTACAAACATTGTTTGCTGCATTTTCCCCCGACTCCCACCCCCGCGGGAAGAATGGATTTCAGGTACAGGAGAGAGGAGCAGAGATGCCAGTCGGGTGTGGACAGTGAAGGGAGGTGCCAGAGCCTGCTGGGGACTCCACGGAGGAGAAGTGAAAACAGGCAAGAAGAAAAAAGAGAAAAGATACAGACAGGGATCAAACCCCAGAGGCCTGGAGCCCAGCGACAGAGGAAGGGACCCCTCTCACCCTTCCGCAAGCCTCCAGAGACCAGTGGGCCACCAAACTGCCCGGAGGCCGTCCACACCCACAAGCTCAGGGATGGCGGGGACACCAAACAGCGGGGAGAACTTGCGTGATTCCACAGTTTGGTCTTTATAGGTGGGGCCCCTTCCAAGGACAATGCCTTGTGAGGCCGGAGAGCTGGCTTGCTTCCTTTCCATTCAGGGCTTCTTGCCCGACCTCTCCCCGACATTTCAGTGTTTCCCCCAAACCCTAAAATGAGGAGCACGCTCTGAGCCAGGTATTTGTCAAGCAGCCACTTCCCCCGTAGTGAGCGTGGGCTTCATGAATACGGGGTCCAACGCTTTGACGCTTGGGGGCCTGGGCCTGCAGTGAACCCGGGGTGCTTGATTTGGGAGTTCCCTCCCAAAAGGGAGGGAACAACTCCTTTGTGGTCAAAGGAGTCCCACATGGTTGGGTCAGACTGAACGGTATGAACAGTGGAGTCGAGAGATGAGGCCACAGAGACAAGTTCAGGCCAGGTTGATGGAAAGGGCAAGGTGATCCGCCTGGGCAGGGCCAAGATTGGGGTGACTAGAGACCCCTTGTACATGGGGCGGGAGTGAGTGGGCACACTCCACCGTTGCTTTTCAGGTTTGGATCTTTTGGCTCCACCTTGGGGGGGTGGGGCTAGCCAGATCTTTTGTGCCTTTGCTTAGAAGAGGGAGAGGGGCAGGGGAGAAGAAAAGGGTTTGATTGGGCCTGTTGTTAGGCCCCCAACAAAGACAAGCAAGCCAGACTAGACACTGCAGGCTGCTTGGAACACACGGCAGATGTCTGGGCGCAGGAGTGGAGAGGAGGCCCACATGGACAGAACTGGTAGAAGAAAACTGTTGGTTTCCAAGACACAGCTGGGAAGAAGAATACCCATTACTCCCCACCACACGCACACACACACCAAGGAAAATCACCCTGTTGGATCAGGGTGAATACTCCAGAGAGGAAAAGTCTGCCCCCAGGTGCCATGACAAGTCACACATGAGTACGGCCCTTCACCCACCCATTCCAGCCAGGAGAGAAGTTTGGCTTTCTGTCTTCAGCAGGCGTGCTGCAGGCTAGGGCTTCAAAGGAGTGTGGGGTCCACACTTTTCTCCATGAGCGACTGCATTGGACTCAAGGTGCCTAGTTTGGAAAATCCCTGCACAACAATGTTTCATGAAGTCACAGGCTAGCCAGTCAGATAATACTGGGAAGGAGATGTTTGAGAGCTGGACAGCCAGATTGTGAATCTCGGACGGCCCTGTCTCCACAAACTATCTGGATGGGTGGGGCAGCTTCAGACACCCACCAGAGGCTTTCCCCAGAGGCTGGGAGCAGACCTTCCAACCTTACCCAACAAACTACCTAACCAGCTGTTGGGGAGCCTGAGCAAGCTCACTCAACCCAGCCCCAGTCAGCTTCACTCTCCCACCCACCTCTGCTGTGGTGGAGAATAGGGACTTTCTTGGAATTTCCAGGAATTTCCACCCCTTAGAGCAGCCGTCCTCAAACTTTTTAAATAGGGGGCCAATACACTGTCCCTCAGACTATTGGAGGGCTGGACTATAGTTAAAAAAAAAAAAAACAACAACTATGAACAAATTCCTATGCACACTGCACATATTTTATTTTGAAGTAAAATACAGAACGGGAACAAATACAATTCACACCAACGCATGTGGCCTGCGGGCCATAGTTTGAAGACCCCTGCCTTAGAGCCTCTGACTGCTTCTCCTGAAAGGCTAGAGCAGGTCAAAGGTGTCAAAAATCACACCACTGCAGCTTGATCCCTCAGGCAAGCACCACCTATTACAGGAAAGCCAATTGGCATAGCCCTTTACAGGTGTTTACTGACAGATTCTACAGGGTGAGATCAACTCTCATCTACATCCACCACCTATTGCCTATGGGCATGTCAATACACTTCACAGGCCCAAAAGACCACAGAGTGGAGAAAGAGAAAGGATTCCAAAAACCTCCTCTCTTGTCAGTCAGACAGGGAATGTTCCTTTATACATAGCTCACCACTGCTACAGCCTACAAACAACTAGCAACAGAAGAAACCACCATACTGAGGAAATCTATAGCAAAGGCTTCTATCCAGAACCTACCTCACCACCAGAGACCCACATAAAAGGCCCGAGTTTCTTACTCAACGTATGCTACAAATACACTCATATAAGTGAGATGAAGGAAAATCTTCCCATCTAAACAAAGGAAAATATAGAAACAGGCAGCAACAGCTGCTTCAGATAAGAAGAATCAGATAAGAAGAACGCTGGAAGTATGAAAACTCACCACCAAAGGAGTCACCAAAAGGGAACATGAGCTCTATAGCCATAGATAATAACCAAAATGTATAGTGAAAAGACAAAGAATTCCAGATATGAAGTGTAAGTAAAGTTGATGAAATTCAAAACAAAATGGACTACCAACTCAAAGAAACTATCAGGAAAACTATTAACAATTCAGGAAGTGGGCTCAGCACCTGTGGCTCAACAGGCTAAGGCGCCAGCCACATACACCTGAGATGACGGGTTCGAATCCAGCCCCGGCCCGCCAAACAACAATGACGGCTGCAACCAAAAAATGGCTGGGTGTTGTGGCGGGCGCCTGTGGTCCAAGCTACTTGGGAGGTGGAGGCAGGAGACTCGCTTGAGCCCAGGAATTGGAGGTTGATGTGAGCTGTGATGCCACGGCACTCTCTCCAGGGTGACAGCTTGAGGCTCTGTCTCAAAAAAAAACAATTCAGGAAGTGAATGAAAAATTCACAGTTCATATAGGGAAACACAAAACACAATGGAAAGGTTTAGGCATAGATTAGACCAGGCAAAGGAAAGAATGTCAGAATTGAAGACAACTCTTTCAAATTAAGTTAGTCAGTCAAAAATAATAAACAGAGAATTAAAAGAAATGAACAAAGCCTATAAGAATTATGGGATTATGTTAAATGGACAAGTATGAGAATCACAGGCATCCTTGAGGGTGAAGAAGAAAATGCATCAGCCTAGAAAATCTATTTGAGGGAATAATTGAGGAAAAATTCCCTGGTCTTCCTGGAGATTTAGACAACCTCGATAAATTACTAGCAAAGTGAATTTAACAGCACAGCAAAAAGTAATTCACCATGACCAAGTGGGCTTCATCCTAGAGATGCAAGGATAGTTTAACATAAATAAATGAATAAATTTGATTGACTACATTAAAAAAATCAAAATAAAGATCACATGATTATCTCAATAGATGCAGAGAAAGCCCCCAACAAAGTTCAATCCCCTTTCATGATAAAAACCCTAAACAAACTAGCAGAGATTTATTTTTTGAATAAATCTCAAAATTGTAAAAGCAATAGATTCCAAATGTGCAATGTGGTACTGAATGGGAAAAACTGAAAAGTGGAACAAGACAAGGATGACCATTGTCACCACTTCTATTGAACACAGTGTTGGAAGTCCTAGCTAGAGCATCAGGTAAGAGAAAGAAATGAAGTACGCCCAAGTCAGGAAAGAAAAGGTCAAACTATCACCTTCTACCAACAATGTGATCTTATACCTATAAAACCCCAAAGATTCCACCAACAGACTCCTGAAATTGATAAAGAAATGAAGCAAAGTCTCAGGCTACAAAATCATCATGCACAACTTAGTAGCTTTCTTATACACAGTAACAGTCAAGTTGACAGTCAAATAAAAGACTTAATGCCATTTATAATAACTACAATGAAAACAAAATACCTAGGAATATACTTAGGCCAGTGAAAGATCTCCAAAAAAAGAACTATGAAACACTAAGAAAAGAAATTGCACAGGATACAAATAAATGGGAAAAACATATGCTAACGGATCTGTAGAGTCAATATTGTTAAAAAACCCAATGCGATTTAATGATTCAGTGAAATTCCCATTAAAATACCATTGTCATTTTTCATAGATCTAGAAAAAATGATTCTATGCTTTTTTTTTGAACCAGAAAAGTAACAGGATAGCCAAAGCAATCTTAAGCAAAAGAACAAATATGGAGATATCATCACATTATCAGATTTCAAACTGTATGATAAGACTATAGAGGCTATCAACTAAAACAACATGGTACCGGAACACAAATTGAGACATAGACCAATGGAACAGAATAAATAACTCAGATATAAAACCATCCACATAGCCAACTTATCATGTACTGATATAACGTATTGGCAGAATTTCTAATATATACTCCTAGGAAAAATAAGTTTACCACCAGGGGTGTCCAACCCATAGCCCATGGGCCATATGCAAATTATGTGAGGACTTTTTCACTTATCTATAGTGTTGTATATCATGAAAATTAGTCACTGACCTTTCTTTTTTTTCCTTTTGCTCATCAGCTTTTGTTAGTATTTGTGTATTTAATGTGTGGCTCAAGACAACCCTTCTTCCACTGTGATATAAAGATGAAAGTTTGGACACCCCTGGATAGACTATCACTAAAGCCACCTTTTTTCCCCCTATGTCCTTTACTGTCATTATATCATTTTTTAAATAATATGCATTGATACTTTTTCTTTAATTTTCTTTTATTTTTTTTTTTTTTTTGGAGACAGGTTATTGCTCTACTGCCTGGGCTAAAGTGCAGTGGCATCATCATTGTTTGCTGAAACATAAAACACCTGAACTCAAGTGATCCTCCTGCCTCAGACTCCTGAGTAGCTGCAATTATAGGCACAAGCCACCATGCTTAGATAAGTTTCATATTTTTTTCTTTTTCTTTTTCCAGAGATGGGGTCTCACTGTTTTTCTAAGGCTGGTCTTAAACTTCTGGGCCCAAGTGATCCTCTCATGTTATACTCCCAAAATGCTAGGATTATAGGTGTGGACCATAGTACCTGGCCTGATTCCTTTTTCTAACAGTATTTATTTCCTCAACAACCTAGTTCTCTTTTAATTTATATAAAGTAACATTTCAATTCGTCTTTGTAGTGTACAATTCATTTTGACTAATGACTAATGATGAAATAGATTTATCAACATGATATGGATTCAGAATAGTTCTATCATTAGTAGTGTTTAGAGAACTTCATAACTTTAACTGTTTATACTAGAAAAGGACAATCTCCAATATCCTCGAAGAAATTTAAAATGAGAAAACTAAACATACATTATGAGAATTGAAGTAAATCATAAAGATGAGAACAGAATTAATAAAGTAGAAAAAAGGAGTAAAAAGAAAATCAAAGACAACAGACAAAAAACAATAGAATCAATAAACAAATAGCTAGTTCTTAATAAATTTTATGGAAACATCAATTTTTCATCTTGCAAAGAAAGAAAAAGAATCAAGAAAAATAGTACATTACTTTGGAGCCTACTATCATTAGATAATAATGAAATAATATGTGAATAACTGTATTCTAATATTAATATTAATCTAGATAAAATACAAAAACTTCTTGAAAGACACAAATTGATAAAATTAGGACAGGAGGAAATACAAAGCTTGAACATCTCTTTATCAATGAACGAATTTGACTTTTTAATTACAAACATACATATAACACCATTTCTGGAACTGGGCGACTTCACAGGTGAATTTTGTTGAGCATTTAAGTAAAAAATAGTATCCATTCTACCCAAATTATCTTGGAAAATGAAGAGGGAATGCTACTTACCTCATTTTACGAGAGTAATATTACAAGGATACAACCAAAGACAATCTAAGAAGGTTAAAGAACAATAATTCTTCACAAATAAAACAGCAAAATTTCTTAACAACATACTGGTACACAAATCTGAGATAATACCTCATTACCAAGTGTGCTTTCTTCTAAGAATAAAAGATTAATTTATCCTAAGGAAATTGATCAGTATAGTCACCATAATAAAAGAGAAGTAAAAAAAGTGATTTTTTTTCAATATAAGCAGAAGATATTTGCCAAAATTTAACAGGCTTTCAATAATACTTCTAGGAAACTACAAATAGGATAAAATCTCTTCAATCTGATAAAAACATAATTGCAAAAATACTACAGTTAATGTTATCAATGGAAAATGCCTCGATTCGTTCTACCTAAGATCATGGACAGATGATGATGGCTACTGTCACCACTTCCATTGAACAATCTACTAGAGACCAGAGCAAATAATTGAGACAAGAAAAATAGATAATAGAGGGCAGCACCTGTGGCTCAAGGAGTAGGGCACCAGCCCCATATACCAGCAGTGGTGGGTTCAAGCCCGGCTCTGGCCAAAACTTCAAAAAAAAAAAAAGAAAAAAAAAAGAAAAAAAGAAAAGGTATACAGATTATAAAGAGAAACTAATTGTCTTTACTTACAAACAGGATAATCATGTACATAGAAAACTATAAAGACTTTCCAAAAATTTAGGAAAATTAATAACTGTATTTAGCAATGTTATTGGCTACAAAGATATTACGTTCAAAATGTATGGCTATACATAGGCAATCAATCATTAGAAATGAAAATTATAAAACCTTTGTATATATCATGTATATCATGAAAAATTTTAGAATGAACTTATCAAAAGAAGTAAACTCACAAAACATTGCAATTGGAAAGTAGAGAAAGTCTAAATAAATGGAAAGATGTGCAATACCAGTATTTTAAAAATGGCAATCTTTCTCAAATTTTTTGTACATATTATTCAACTCTATTGCTGGTAATAGAATGCATTAGTCTTCGCATTATTGCCTAATAATAGAATTAGGAATGGAATCTAACATAAGGCATGCAGGTGTTTTTCTCATTGCCGAGGTGCATGATATCAGAGTCAGAACCTCATGCAAAGATCTGAAAAATAAGAGGGGAAAGTGTACTGCCAAACTGTATACTCCAAAATATTATCTGTGGCTGAAAGATAATAGTATGTATTCATAAAAACACTTTCCAGGTGTGTTCCATAGCTGCATCATATTAAATATGCATCAGAAATCCAAATTCTATTTAGAATGCAATTTATGTTTTTATACTGTTGCTTCTGTATCAAGTACATTGTTCTTGAAGTCTAAGGTTTCCTCATCTATTTTGCTTGATTTGGTAGGTCCCTGCTACTGCCAGCAGCCAAGCAATTTACCTTCATCTCCTGGAAATAACAGCAAGGTAAATCTCAGGAATTGGACCTTCACTCATGCTAAGAAAAATGTTCGGAAACAGAGAAAGTACCATTAATATGGACAAACATGGGTGTACACAAGTTTGAAATGTGAATTTGGCAAAAATGGGTTTTAGATTTAAGACATGTTTTCCATGATTATAGGAGACAAGACTGAATAATAAATACTACAGTGGAAAGTGGAAGACTTCATGTATGCGTAATTCTTATGTATTCTGAGATTCTTGTTAAGGCACTAAATGCTCCTGATCCTCAGTTTTTAAGTAAATAGAAGTGGGAAAACATGAAAATTTCTGGGCCTTCCTCATAGGATTGTAATGGGAACATAAGAAAACCATTTCTAAACACTTTGACAATTGTTACATGGCAAAAACATAAAGAGTATTATTTGACTCTTTTCTCTTTCCCTTCTCTTTTCCTTCCTCTTATATTAATATTTTCCTTTTTCATTAATTACTTTCTATTATTAGTAATAACATCAGTAATAGTAGTGTTAATAATTCCAATTTAAATCATTGTGAATGTTGGCTAAGAAATGTGAATGAAATAACACTATATCATGCAGCTTAGTTATTTACATTCCAGGTTTAAAGACCAGACTTACAGAATTTTACATGTTAAAGTTAAAATCTATTGATTTCTACAGGCATAGAAAATACTTTTTTATTTCAGCTGTTACCAAAGGAAAAAAGTGAGTTATGATAGAAGAATAGATGTTAAATAATATAACCTTGGCAATGCAGATGGGGAAATGATGTCAACCGAAAAAAATGCACTATGACCTTGGGTTAGAATCAGGAAACCGAGTCTTCCAAGGTCATTTCCTCTATTCTACACTCACACACCCCATTGTGAATCTTATTCACTTATGAAACTTATTTTAAACACCATATTAGATACAATTGTAAACTATCAAAATCCCGTCTTCAGAGCTGATACCTCTTTTAAGAACACAAACCAACTTAACACATGGATTTGACTCTGTTGCTTACCAACTGTGAGAAAATGAACAACCCCTTTCACCTCTAAAGGCTTATTTCCTTTACTGGAAAATTCAGTTAGTAATTGCCACGTCTTTCTCTGTCCTGAATAGTTGCTTATCTAACAAAGCATGGAATGTTTTTATTTTCTTCTTTCTTTTTTTCATAGTAGATGCTGATCTCTTAAGGCTGGCCCTGTGTTTTTCTTGTTTATCAAATGCACACCAACTCACTAACCATCACTTAGTGCTTACAGAATGAAAGAGGGAGTGATATTATGCAAAACAGGGCTGTCTTCATTACAATGCAAAATGGCAAGTGTTTCTATTAGCAAGCAGTTTACCCACATGACATAAATGTTTCTAACTGCAGAAAACACATGGCTTGAGGATCTTGAATCTTTAATGGGTTTGGGTTTTAAAGGCACTAGGATAAAAATATCTCTTGGAAATGTTGAGTAACGTTGATTATGCATTAAATTTTGCCATGCATCAAAAAGATAATATGTCTCTTTGAATTCCATTTCTATTTCTCATTATCTACACCATACATCATTAACTTTTAATGAATTTGGCTTTTATTTGTTGTCCCAATGTTGCAGAGGTTCATTTTTCTTCTCCAAATGCCTAGCGCTTTTGAAGAAAGTATTTTCTTTTGGTATGCAATTTCTATTTACAGCTGTGTTTTATTCTCTTGAGTTTGTTATAGTTGAAATTAGAGGTATATAAAGTCCTCAGCACAAATTCTCTTCACCAAACCATCACATCATATCATTGCCACAAGAACAAGACTTCCCCTTGCCCCAGGAAAGCCAGAGAGAAAATGCCCTGATATAAATTCCTGAGGCCCCAAGGAAACATGAGAAAAATGTGTTTTAAAATGGTATAAAATGAAAGAATTATTTTCAGATATAACGCTATTGTGAAATATGGCACAACATAGGAAATTAGATTTAGAAGCAGGGTATCTTTCTTTGATTCTTCCTCTATGCTACAGAGTGTATTTATTTATTTATTTTTGAGGCAGAGTCTCAAAGCTGTCGCCCTGGGTAGAGTGCTGTGGCATCACAGCTCACAGCAACCTCTAATTCTTGGGACTAAGGGATCCTCTTGCCTCAGCCTCCCAAGTGGTATTATAGGCGCCTACCACAACGCCCGGCTATTTTTTGGTTATAGTTGTTATTGTTGTTTGGCGGGCCAGGCTGGATTCGAACCTGCCAGCTCCGGTGTACGTGGCTGGCACCTTAGCCACTGAGCTATATGTGCAGAGCCGAGAGTGACTTTTTTAATAGTAGCTGCTCATAAGACTACCCCTGCATGGTCATGACCTGTGAAAAAGGAAGCAGCTTGATTCAAATTGAAGATTATTATGGATGGAACTTTACCTACTGAAATGAAATAAAGGTAAGTGCACTGATAACATTTGTGTCCCTTTTATTTAAAAAGACAGGATTATATGCAAAGATATTGTTTAATTTCCAAGGAGCTGGGACTTGATTCCATACATCAAGGGTAATTGGGTAATTGCAAAGTCCACTGGGTTCTCTCTCACAACTCAGATCCACCATGTGACTCCGGCTTTGTATACATCAAAGAGCTCTGCTTCTGAGAGCTGGAGAGTGCAGAAAATTGTGATCATTTATTTTATTTTGAGGTAAACTGGGAAGTACTTTCTTATCCATGCAAGCCATGAAGGATGGCTACAGAGATATTAATCCAGAATACTTAAGAGAACACTAGGATTTTACTCACATACCACTTATCTGTCCATGGAAGGTTGTCCACTTAACATTCAAAGTTCAGCTCATTTTTCATTAGCATTCAAAATTCAGCTGTATTCACAATGTGGTCCACAGAGTCTAAATAGTTGCATATAGAACCATCAGGGAATATTAAGGGAAGTGAGGAACAGAGTTTTAGGAGCCTAACCCACTAAAGCAGAATAGTACTATCATTATCTGTTCTACATATTCAAATTCCCTTAAAATTAAAACTCGAGAAGGAGCTGCAAAAAACTGGGTAACAACTATTCTCACTCTCTTCCTTTTTGCTGCTGTAAAGGCCCCTTCTCTCTTTCCTCTCAATTCTGTTGTGCCTCCCCTCGGCCTTGCTTAGTCTCATGCAATGTGTTTGTTTACAAAAGCTCAAATTTGGGGAGCAAGTTTTTAGTTTTCAGATATTGTCACATTGCCTTCTAGTCAGGGACCTGAATCCTTCTCTAAAACTCAATCATCCGTTTCTCTGGTTCAGTTACAGACAAGAATGGAATGGACCTCCTCCACCCTGTATCCCTGGGGACTAACGATGTTCAATTAATTTTTTTTAAGAACCAGATGAGACACCAGAATCAATACTCTTACTTGCCCAAAATGGAGTTTAGTGACAAGTGAATTATAGTTTTCAGAGTTGATAAAAGAAAAATACTTATCATAAATAAGCATAATTTTCTCTGTCTAGACACAGTCCATGGTTACTGTCAGATTAAATTTGAGACATTTAAACATTTGGACTATAACAACAGAATTTAAAAGCCTCAGAAAAATTGCGCTGTGTGTAGTCATCTCACTGAAGACTGAGGGTCTGCTATTGTCACTCACTTTCTCCCGAATAGTCCTCCTTGCTCTCAAATTCCCTGATCTATCTCCCTGGGCATTGTTCTTTACCTTTTCAAAGATAAACATTTAAATACAGCCAGTAGGGAACACAGAGTGACAAACGGGTGACATTGCTTCAGCACTTTACAGGGCCACTCAATTTTCCCAAATATTCATTTACTTTGATTGCACCTTTTTCAAGTCCCACACGAAATTAAAGAAATTTGTGATAATTTAATTTGTCATGACCAATTTGTCATACCAAGAGACAAGAGAACCACTTATCTCTTTTTCATTCCAGTAGAATCTTTTATTACATATATATTTATATTTGTAGATTGTGCAGTAGTGGTTAAATGATTAGAATCTAACTTAGATAGTGAGGGCTCCAATCCAAAATTCACCGCTGTTGATCCTGGGCATAACACCTACCCATTTCTAGCCTCAAGTTCTTTATCCTGAAATGGAGTTAATAATACCTAGTTCATAGAGCTTTTGAAAGTTTTAATATACATATATATGTATATGTATATTCCATAAATTTTAGCTAGAGGTCCTGATTATTTTTTTTCATACACTTGATCCTGCAACCTTAAAACCTAACTGAGTTTTTGGATCGTTTAATCTAACATCATTTCTCAGATAAGAAATTTAAATACCTTGGAACAAGCATATTTTTCTAAAATGGAAAGATTCAAATGGAATCTTTTAATGGAAGATTCAAAACCAGAGAAGAGGTTTTCCTACACTCATGTTCTTATTCCACTTGTAAAATATTATAAGATGTAAACAGCACAAATTCTATGACTTAGTAGAATTAACAACTGTTAAACTGAGATGAGAAAAAGCAATTATTTTCTCATTCACTTCACCAACTTGTTACATGTCTTAGGAATTATGGTAAAATATATTTTAAAGACCAAATGTTTGAATGTGCCTAACTTGAAAATATCATAAAGATGACACATCATCGGGTAACAGTGTATTCAGGAGGCTGATAAAGCAAAAGTATTATAACACCAAGGAAGAGGCATTCATCTAATTTTATCATTAACTTGTGACCAAGCTCAGATCCATCATACTCTGCAAAAGATGGTGAACTTCCTCAGAGAATCCCAACCTCATCACGAGGTCTCTAGGAAGGAAGGTTTCAGGTGTCGCTGTTCCAGTCCTTGGTAGTACCCAGTTGCCACAGCCACATTCATCTTTCCCTGGAAATATACTTCCTGAACCAAATAAATAAAAATAAAAAGTAAACACAGGTTTTCAATATTTCCTTCATGAAACAACTCCAGCTCACAAGCAAAAATCTTGACCCAGCACACTATAAATTTTATGATGACTGAATGTAAACCATATTTTTCTTGCTTATTGCTCTATTATCACAAATGAGACTCAGTCACACATCACCAGAGTAAATACTTTGTGGGGTATTTTTCTCCCTTTGAGATAGGGTCTTGCTCTTTCTCCCCCAGAGTGGAGTGCAGGAATTGATTACAGCTCATGGCAGCCTTGAAATTCTGGATTCCTGTGATCCTCCAGCCTTAGCATCCCAAGTAGCTAGGACTGCAGGCATGCATCAATATTGCCAGATAATGTTTCTTCTTCTTTTTCTTTTTTAATAGAGAGGGTCCAACTGTGTTACTCAGGCTTATCTGGAGCTCATGATCTCAAGTGAACCTCCTGCCTCAGCCTCTCAAAATGCTGGAATTACAGTTGTGAACCACCAGGCATGGTCCAAAGCAAACGGTTAGCCTGGCAGGTGTTTGTGTGCTGTCGGAATGTTCTCCATTGGGAGATCTAATCTTAGAACCTCAGATGAGGCTAGTCTTAAGGCTTTACTGGCAGAGAGAGATAACAGACAACCTCCACAGCATAAGTTTTCAAGAAAATAATTTATTTGCATGACTCTGGAGGCTGGGAATGCCGACAGAGAGGGGCCACATCTGATGAGGGACTTCCTGAAATAGCAAAACGTCAAAGTTATGGTCTTAAGCCCCTTTATAATTGGCATCAATCTACTCATGAGGGTGGAGTCCTCACAACCTAAACCCCTTTCATTAGGCCCCACTCCCAAACACTGTTACATTGGGGATGAAGTTTCAGAACATGGTTTTTAGGGGGTGCACATTCAAACCATAGCACAGTGCTAAGCCTGAATTTCTTTAATGATCTCTGTTCTATTTCTAATACAAAATTTCAAGCTCTCTGATGCCTATTTCATCAGTTTTTTGCCTCTCATCCTGTTGTTCTGAGTTCCTGAATGGTTTGGACCTGTGCTACTGACCAGCCTCAGCTGTCTGCCCCTCTATGCTCAC
Organism: Perodicticus potto; assembly: GCA_963574655.1. Taxonomy (NCBI): domain Eukaryota; kingdom Metazoa; phylum Chordata; class Mammalia; order Primates; family Lorisidae; genus Perodicticus; species Perodicticus potto. Next base: position 3,090 of record CAUYRH010163006.1, on the reverse strand, counting down.
TGTTAGCTCCAGTCAAGGTCCTCTCAGCCACTAGCAGGAATGTCTGTCATCACAGATGGAGAATTACACACACCAGAAAAATGGAACGTAAGGCCAAGTTTTAATATTCTCCCAATACATGTTCTTTTATAAGTCATTTCACTTAGTAGGAACTCTGTGCCCTCAGTTACAAATGTGGAAATTAGTTTATTAGATTTTTCTAGAACTAGATCTTATATTTTATTCTATCGGGAAGAAACAAAAAAGGATTGATGGTGATAATTATGAAAAACACACAGCAAGTTTTATATTGTGCTTAAAGTAAATGAAGTACTGAAACTGGCCCAGACCAACAACAGACTAACCCAGATAGAGGAAGCAATGTTAGTCTGGTCACCTATAAGTCAGTGCCAATCTCAGACATTTTTCTCTGCCAGTGGTATTTTATGCATGAGATGAAATTTATCAGTAATAAGAGATTATGAAAGCTAAATTGATTCAATATGAAGAATTTTACTTTATTATATAACTTCCTATTTTTCAGATATAGTATTCTCTCTAAATACGGAACATCAGTATTATACTATGAAATATGTAGCTTCAAAATGTCCTTACATTGCAAAAATTAAAAGTTGAGTAAGAATAGAGTGGTATAATCTTTTCTAAAATGTGACTAGTTCATGAAATTAAAAGCAATCTTGAAATAATTTGTGTAAAAGCAAATACCAAACAATTCTGATTGGAGCTCTGGCCTCTTTGTTGGACTACAGGTAAGATGGAGTTTGAAAGCTGTGATTGTCATAAGTCTTACCATTATCATCATTTCATGTAGAAAGAATTGAGGACTCATAGAAGTCCAGTTTCTTTCACAATGTGTTGGTTTTACTACATTAAAACTTAAAAGTCAATGTTTTAATGATTTCAAATAGAGAGTGGTCAAAAAACTTAACTTCTTCTCAGTGATTTTGATGAGAGCAATATCATTGGGGAGGGGAGGATAGATTAATTTTTGTTTAGCATTGTAGCAGGAAGGGTATGTTGAAGTTCCCTTAGAATAGATCAAACTTAAAAACTTCTCTGTGTAATAAGATGACCTTGAGTTTTAGATACACGTAAGGCATGGGCCAAAGGAGACCTTTTATTTAAAAATACATGTACACTACATAATATATATATATTTATATACATATATATATGTATGTATTTTGAAAGTTTTGAAGCTATTGTTTAAAAATACATGTACACTATGTAATATATATGTATTTTAAAATACTCATTAGCTCTCATTAGGCCCACAACTCACATGAACTATTTAGTCATTAAAAAAGGGGGCTATCTACTATCTTTTGTGACAACTTGAATGGCACTGGAAACCATTCGAATTAAAACATCACAAGAATGGAGAAACAAACACTTATTTTCCAATACCAAATTGGAACTAATCGATCAGCATTCAAGTACACATATGAATGTAAATCTCAATAAAAATCAAGCTGGGGGGATCAGGGTGTGTAAATTTACACCTTTTGGGTACAACACACACTATGTGGGTGAAGGGCACACTTATAACTTTGACTCAATTTGTATGAAAACGAGGTATGTAAACAAAGTACGCATCCCCTCTACTATTCTGAAATGATATGTATGCTTGACTGTTTAAAAAAATAATGTGAAGAACAACAGCCTATGGACAAAGTAGAGATAGGGGAGAATAGGAAGTGACTAAAGCAATGCGACCTATAGAAAAATCAGAAAAATGCTAACGAAATAGCATGCAGATATTTTGGTATCAGACACATCCCAGTTAAAATCTCAAATCTACCTCCTACCTCCTATATTATTTTAGCAAAATGTAAGAGTAAAAAATGAAACCATATAAGTTCTATATGAAAACCTGGGTGAATTTCCCTTCAGATATAGTGTAGGGGAAGTCTTTCTAACTATTAATCAGTCTCCTTTTACTTTCTTCTGAAAAAACATTTTAATTTTTCTTTGGGAAGTTACGTGTGACTTGAACAAAACTGTCAATCAAAGTGCATTGGTTTCTCTGGCCAAAATGGGTTTGTGACCAAAGCAGGTCCAGTTCAACTTTCTTCCTGGGAATTTACATTAGTTTTGACATCTGTGTTTTATATCATTAAAGCATTAAATAAGAAGGGAAGCAAATGTACATAAATTATTCAAGCACTCTCCCCCAAGAAATGGAAGAAAATGAGAGAACTAACTTCAAATTGAAAGATTACTCCTGGTTCAAGGGGAAACATAAATGACAAAGATAAATTTGAATTTTGTAGGTGATAGGGAGTTTAGAAATTGAAGATTTGGGATTTGAAGTGGTAAAGTTTGAAATAGTAACTGAAATGAACAGGAGAGGGCTCTTATCAGAACAAATGAGTTCAGCTTTTGAGATTTAGCAAGTATTGAGGACACGCAGTTTATACTGGTTTAAATATGTAAAAGGATATAACATCCACAGTAAAAAGCAGAAGAGAAAGCAATGGTGATGCTAGGACTGATCTGCATCATGGATCCTATGAGGTTCCCATGAGTTAAACAAAAATTAAAATATTTTACAAGATAAGAACACAGAGCTTTAAAATTTTGCACTAAGATTGTATGATAATTTCAGTGAAACTATTCACTATCCTAACCAAATTCTATTGATAATCATGAAGCCACGTTCTTTGTTGTATATTCCTTTAAATACATAGGATTGAATTTTAAGTACTGCTGTCACACAAGTATGTTTCATCACATATCTCACTGTGCATAACATCTGATATACAGATAGCTCTAGAAGAGCAAAGAAACTTGACTGTCATTGGATAAAACAATGGCTCAGAGGGAGGGGCAAGATGGTTGACTGGAAGCTGCTTCCGATGGAGGCTCCTGTCCAAAAGGAAAGATAACCTCCAGAAACTGCCCAATTGAGCTGAAGACAGGGAGCCCAGGAGAGAGAGAGAGAGAGGAGAGAGAGAGAGAGAGAGAGAGAGAGAGAGAGAGAGAGAGAGAGAGAAGTGATAACTGCAGGTCACCCCTGAGGCAAGCTGCGACTTCCAGAAACCAAGCTTCAGGCAGAAAAACTGAACTAAAGTTTTCTGCCATTCTGAA